>OY759263.1:57627341-57757341 GCA_963662155.1 Lamellibrachia columna
CAACCACTTGTCTACCTACAAGACTGAATCTTTCCCTGGTAGCATCCAGTGCATGTATAACACTGACCATTTATTAATGGCTGGAAGTGGCACTTGCAAAATGTTAATTTAAATGTGTGCCCTATTCTCTTCCTGTTTGAGTAGTCCCTGTTATATATATATATATATATATATATATATATATATATATATATATATATATATATATATATATATATATATATATATATATATATATATATATATATATTTATTTATTTATTTATGCACACATACACATACATATACATTACATGAGGTTATCACAAAATTAAGAGATCACATACAGTCAAATACATAATATTTATACATATATGCTTTAATAAATGCACAAAGCCATTTACTGAGTTGCAAGGGTAGATAATAAGATATGTGAGAGATGTTTACCTTGTAAGGTTGTAGAGGTATGTTGACATAATGGCCTTCTGGTTTCTAAAAATCACAGTAAACCATTTCTATGATGTGGTGTAAATGTGCAAACTATTTTTTAAAGACAAGTTCATACCATGTGTGAATATACCAGAGAACATACAGTAACTGTCTGCTGTGTCTGGGTAAATTGTGACACATCAGGAATCCTCTTAAACGTATCATTGCACAAATGTGTATTGCATTAAGCATTTATTGATGCACACTGATCATTAATTATTTCTTTTTGCAAAACACTGTTTAATTATCTAATAATAACATAAATTTGTTTAAAAAGAGCAGCATGATAATTATCTGGCCAATCATAATATGTTCATTACCTCCAATGCTATATTCTAATTTATTACAATTATGATATTGTAAACAAACTTCACATCTGGCATGATGATAGCCCTGCGAATGGCACACAAGAATAGCATCTATAAAAGTGGTAAATAACACATACGAGTTCTTGGACATTGCTGCTCTTGTTTTCAGCATTTTCCTGTTTCTGAAACAAAATGAATTTTCATGTCACTCGGGCAGATCTCTCATTCAGTGTTAATATGTGATTGTAATAGTCATCTACGTTGAGTAATTTTCCCCCTTAAATTCCCAATTACTTCATTTGCTCATCGGATTTCAGGTGCATTTCGCAAAACAATCGAACATGTCTAGTATCAACTTTGACATGCAAGGTCATTTGTGCAAATTTGTTTAGTGTTGATGAAATCATCGGATAAACTAATAAATAAAATTTTATCTGATCTAAGTGAAAACAAGGGGAAAAGGTAAAAGCACACATTTTGCAATCTCATCGCCAATTTTCTGTTTGAACCCACAAATTTGTTTCCTAAGTCAATGTGTTGTAGATGTACCATTCTGATTTATATAGTATGGTGAAAACACTTACCAAGAGACTATCTCACTAACATTTTTTAACTTTACAATAACATACTAGCTGCCAGCTGAAAAATAAATGTCGGCTCAAGGCTATTCACTTTCGTAAGTTACCGGCAGTGGCATATCTAGGATCTCACAAAGGGGGAGGCCAAAGGGGGAGGCCAAAGGGGGAGGTCAAAGGGGAAGTCAAAGGGGGAGGTCAAAGGGGAGGCCAAAGGGGGAGGCCAAAGGGGGAGGCCAAAGGGGGAGGTCAAAGGGGAGGTCAAAGGGAGAGGTCAAAGGGGGAGGTCAAAGGGGAGGTCAAAGGGGGAGGCCAAAGGGGGAGGCCAAAGGGGGAGGCCAAAGGGGGAGGTCAAAGGGGGAGGCCAAAGGGGGAGGCCAAAGGGGGAGGTCAAAGGGGGAGGTCAAAGGGGGAGGCCAAAGGGGGAGGTCAAAGGGGGAGGTCAAAGGGAGGCCAAAGGGGGAGGTCAGAGGGGGAGGTCAGAGGGGGAGGTCAGAGGGGGTAAGTGTAGTCCTCCATCAGTTTACCATGTTACCATGCAATGGCACAACAGGTTACATATAAAAAATCAAGGCAAAAGGAGCCCTTGAACCAATGCCCCCCAAACAAAAAATGCACCACTGGTTACATGATCTAACAACCATAATCAATTCTTTCAATGATTTGTTTGTAACTGAATTTTATAATATATTTTTTAAGCATAATAGCAATAAAAAATTGTTTTCATGTTTCATTCATGTAACCAAAAATATTTTCATATAGTTTGGTTGCAATCAAATTCAATCCTGTTGAAGACCCTCTAATGTGTTACACTTTGTTACGCCCTGTCCGTGGAGTGCTGATTTACACATGTGTAGTGCAATAACCTTCTCTAGGTTGTTTACATTGCCTCTGTACAATAATTGTTTCTGTTAACAGCATATTGTTTAATTATCTAATAGTATCAACAAATTTGAACATTTCTGCACAATCACAATATGTTTATCAGTATATTATGGATGCAAGCAGTTGATCAAATTCCCCCACCAGTGGCGCCACTAACCATTTTATCACTGCCACATTTGATGTGAAGATTCTGCACATCTTTATTTCATTTGGTAAACTCCTAATTTTTGTCAAGAAATATCTCAGTTTTAATTGTGTAAAATTTAGACCATGGGCCAGATAGGGGAAACTACAATATTTTTTTTGACGCTTATAACATCCACATCACAGGATCGATTGTCCTCGTGGGTATAACTGATACTTTAAATCAGAGAGTCGGAAAGAACTAAATGTCATGCGATTTCACCTTGATGTTAGAGTTATATTATACACCAGGGGCACCACAGGTTATTCCGGGTAAGGTCTATTAATTTGTCACAGTTGTGGCATTTTAAGCAAACTTCAACTATGCCGTCATAGCCCTGCTAATGGCATACATTGATAGCATGAATTACATAATTAAATAACACATACCTGTTCTGGCTCGTTGCTGCTCTTGTTTTCAACATCCTCCTGTTTCTGAAACGTAATGAATGTACATGTCACTCTAGCAAATCTCTCTTGTTTTGACATGTTTTCTTAGCTACCACATATCGATTGTCGATGGCAGTACAACTTGTATTTCAAATTAGAGAGTCGGAAAGAATTAGTGGTAATCATGAACTAGATGGCCTAATTTATTTACGCCGCTGAACGACATTCTTACCTAAATTTTTCTGTGCTAATGCATTCATTCAATCATTTCACATACAAAAATCACACATTCATTAAGAACATTGTTTTTTGCAGTCCAAATAGCACTGCAGATGGCATCCACAGTGAGCACAAATGTAAACCACTGCCCTGGCGCTCACCAAAGAAGACACTGACGCGTTGCTGTGCTAATTGGACCGAAAAAGTGCGCAAAAACACAACGTTTGTAAAAGAATATGTATTTTTTTACATGGAATGGTGTACAATGATTGAATGAATGTATCGGCATAGAACAAATGAGATAAAAAATGTTGTTCAGCGGCATTTAGGCCAATCTAATTCATGATTACACCAAATTAGTTCCAGCAAAGAATACCAACAATAACACTTGCCGATATTAAACAAAAATCACAACGCTACCATCAGAATGCAAAAATTGGCTGATCTGATGATTGAATGACTTCAAATGCGATTGATCATGCATTGACATAGATATGTGATTGTTTCATCACACGGCTAAAGATTCGCACGAATTACAAGTTGTACTTTCGTCGTAAATGTCACGCGATTTCACTTTTGTTATATTGTGCACCAGAGGACGCCACGGGTTATTCCGTGTAGCGTATATTCATTTGTCATAGTTGTGGTATTTAAAGCAAACTTTACATATGACATTATAGCCCTGCTAATGGCATATATTAATAATAGTATTAAATTATTAAATAACACATACCTGTTCTGGCTCACTGCTGCTCTTGTTTTCAACATCCTCCTGTTTCTGAAACGTAATGAATGTACATGTCACTCCGGCAAATCTCTCGTTTTGACAACTTGTTTTCTTAGCAGCCTCATATGCCTCATTATTATATTATTAGATAAATATAATTTACTTTATGTTGTTCCAAGGGCATACTACTGTATATGTTGTGCCACCTATGAAATGAAATGAAACCTACTGTATAAGTGGTGCCACCTATCAGATGAAGGGAATACTAATGTATATGGGGATCCTCCTATTATAAGCCAAACACAGCACCATGTTAACAATCTCAGATGTGTGTGCGCATCCATGCATGCGTGCGTGCATGCGTGTGTTAATGCGAGTAATAATGTGCTGTTTTCAACACATAACACAGTTATTAATACTCTTGTGTTCATTACAGTTTCAACACTATTGCCACGTAGTGACATATTTATTATAACAGATCGTGTTGTGCATTGTCCTACAGGAGGCCTACCAAATGTTATGCCACATATTCACGTTACGACGCAATCCCAACAGACACAGCATGTTCATGTAACCATTGAAATGAGCCTGCAATATGAAGCAGTTACCTCTAAGTCAGTTTCCTCTAATACATTGTCACAGCCCTTGCTATAAGCATCATCCTCTTTCTGAAACAAAATATAACATATCGCATTGATGTTGCAATGCATCAGCACATATTTTTAAACCTCACTAAATTATTTTAAACATGTTTTCACTTGCACAAAATACCCTGTATAGCGATGTAGACTGCCACAACCACCTGTCTACCTACAAGTCTGAATCTTTCTCTGGTAGCACCCAGTGCACATATGACACTGACCATTTATTGGCACTTGCAAAATGTCAATAAAAAATGTGTGCCCTATTCTGTGTTCCTGTTTGTGTAGTCCCTGTTACATATGCTGGGTTCATGATTACACGTTGTTAAGTGCTCATGGATATATATATATATATATATATATATATATATATATATATATATATATATATATATATATATATAAACCATTGATATTACCACAAATTAGGTGTTCAAATGCAATCAAATATATTATTTATACCCTACACTAGCTTTTACCGTGGATTTCATTTCTTTCTTAAATACAAAAAAAGCTATCTACTCAGTTGAAAGGGTAGATAATAAGATATGTGAGAGATGTGTACCTCATTAGGTTGTAGAGGTACGTTGACATAATGGTCTTCTGGTTTCTGAAAATCACAGCACACCATTTCTACGCTGCGGCGTAAACATGAAGAATACTTCAGTTCGGTGGTTACCAGAGAGGATATTAGTTCATTGCCAGTTCCAGATGCTAAATTTCAGGAGGCTAAATCGGATTATTTAGAGCAGCTAATTGTAACTCCAGAAATGGTAGCTAAGGAAAAGGAACTTTTAAAATGGTAGCTAAGAAAATAAAGGTAATGAAGGATAATAAATCACCAGGAGTGGATGGAATTCTGCCAAGACTACTAAAGAAAACAGTAGAACAAATTAGTACACGACTTGCAAGAGTGTTCAACTTGTCATTAAAAGAGAGAGTTGAATGGAAAAAAGCAAACATTATTTAATAATAAATAAGTCAGAGAATTACAGACCAGTGGATTTAATATCAATGATTTATAAATTATTAGAAAAGTTAAAAGACCATATGGTGTAATTCCTTGTTAGGCATAAATTACTAAATCCATCTCAACATGGATTCTTAAAAGCAAGGTCATGATTAACACATATATTATTATGATTTTTTTGAAGAAATCACTAAGTGGATAGACAAAGGATCACCAATAGGTATTATCTACTTAATTTCCAGAAAACTTTTGACATAGTGCTACATCAAAGATTACTACCTAATTAAAAGCCTGTGGTATCGGGAATTGCATAATCAACTGGATAGAATAATGGCTGACTGACAGAAGATAGAGTGTTGTAGTAGATGGGGAGGTTTCAAACTGGAAATAAGTGGTGATATAAAAATTTCAGAGCAGTGTAGTATTGCATCTTCAAAGGATGATCAAATTCTTGGGTTGATTAGGAGAAATATAACATAATTATAAGGAAAAAGAGCTAATTATACCTCTGCAAAAAACAATAGTTAAGGTTCATCTAGAATACTGTATCCAAGCATAGAGACCATATCGTAAGAAATATATAGATATGCTTGAATGAATACAGAGGAGAGCAACTAAAATGATTCCAGAACTGAGAGACCTTAGTTATAAAAAAAACACCTAAAATAATATGCTTTAACAACCTTACAGATAAGGAGGTTATGAGGAGATCAAATTGAAGTTATAAGACATTGAATGGGTATGAAAATATTAATAGATATATTGTTTTTAAGGCAACATTAGTAAAGTATTAGTGTAGATTGGATATCAGGAATTTCTCATTCTCACAGCAGACAATAAATGAATGGAAAAAAGTTTATACAGGAGGGCAGGTTATACACAGATGAAAAATGTTTCGATACGCCAATGGCTTCCTTGTCCACTTGCCATCTGGGTGATCTGGGCTTTGCCTTGGATGGCATTCTTGTGAAATATTCTACATGAATATACCACACAGTACACACAGTAATTGCCTATATATGGGCCTTAAGATTAAGACAAGAGTAAAAACACAAGGTGGGCAAAATGTGAGATTGAGCATGAAATAAGGATCACTTGTTTTCCAATGCTAATAAGAATGCCTTGGGGCAGGGGCAGTCAGTGGTTTTGCCATAGAACAACTAGTGCTGGAAAGGTGTAAATTTCATGTCAAATGTGCAAACAAGTATACATCAAAAGATGGAAGATTTAATGTGTGTCCTCTATTTAATTTCACGATGACAATTTTCTCTCCCTCCTCCACAAATACAAAAATATGAGAACTGCTTGATGCCCAATCAGAATATGTTCACCATCACCAATGTTATGGTCATACATGAAATGTTGATTTAAAATTCACATACATGTGGCGACATCTATGAGATGAAGGAAATACTATTTTACATGTGGTCCCACCTCTTGGATGCCAAAGATGGTGTCATGTTATGAATTCCAGCTTAGAATACGAGTTTCACAACCATTTTTGTAATGCAATGCATAAGACACATCCTTGAATGGATAGATGATCCGGTTTCTTGGTTATTAATATTAATCATAATTACCTCTCAAGAAACTTGATGACACATTCACAGTATTACAAGAGAGCAAAGTAGAACATTTCACACACCATCTGAATTCAATGGACGAGAACATTAAGTTCACGGTAGAACCAGAACAGGACAATACGTTAGCCTTTCTAGACACGTGTGTATGCCTGAATGATGATGGATCAACCAAGGTCAAGATATATTGGAAAGCAACCCACACGGACCAATATTTGAACTGGGATTCTAATCACCACCTAGAACACAAATGCTCAGAGGTCAGGACATTCCTCCAAAGGGCAGAAAACATGATAACGGAGGAAGAAGACAAGAACACAGAGGTGGACCACATCAAGAAAGTGCTGAAAGCAAACGGTTACAAAACTTGGATGTTTAACACCACGCAACCAATGAGAAGGAAGGAGAACACCACCACAGAAACCAGCAGAAGACAACATGCCATAGGTCTGCCCTACATTAGTAAACTATCATAACAAGTAGCAAGGATTTTCAAGTCCTATAACATCCCGGTTTACCACAAACCTATCAACACCCTGAGGTCACTGTTGGTACACCCAAAAGACAGAACAGCAAAGGCAGCAAAGTGTGGGGTAGTATATGACATACAATGCCCAGAATGTGACCAACACTATATAGGAGAAACAGCCAGAACACTTGGCACAAGAATCAAAGAACATCTATCTTGTCGCCAACCCCTATCAGCTATAAGTGAACACAAACTGAACACAGGTCATCAGTGCTCTATGAAGGACGTCAATATTCTAGACCACGAGGAGAACTGGCACAGGAGAAAAATAAAGGAGGCGATTAACATCCACAGAAAAAAACCTACGCTGAACCGAGACGTTGGCCAGGAGCTCCCACCAGTCCTACTCCAGCTTGTGTCACATGACATTGGTCATATGACACATCCGTAACTTCAGTCTGCTGAAGAAGACTGCGAGATGCAGTCGAAATATCCAGAACAAACTTCAAGTTTCTTGAGAGGTAATTATGATTAACATAAGACACATGACTAACTGTCAAAATTGTCAGCTAAATTAATTCAAGTGGCTTACTTTTATTACATATATTTAACAAGATTTAACAAGATTGCCATCCAAGGAAAATTAAGGCCCAGATGGCAAGTGGACAAGGAAGCCAATGGCTTATCGAGAGTCCAACAATTTTTCATCTATGTATAACCCACTCTCCTGATATATGCGCCAACTTTGCTTTTAAACATATTCATGCTGCTACACAATCTGAAGATAATTTGATGTATTCATTTATTTTCTTCTGTGAGAATGATATCCAATCTACACTGATCCTTTACTAATGTTACCTTATGTCCTCTAGTTCTACTATCTTTCTTGAGTGAGAAAAAAAAATTTCTGTCAATATTTTCATACTGCTTCAATATCTTAAAAACTTCAGTTTGATTTCGTCTTAACCTCCTTGTTATTCAACCGTATTCTTTTAGGCATTCTTCATAACTAAAGTCTCTCAGTTCTGGAATAATTTTAGTTGCTCTCCTCTGCAATTGTTCAAGTGTATCTATATCCTGGTCTCCTGAGAGTTATGATGTGCCCTGTTTTCAACACAATACACAGTTATTAATACTGTTGTGTTCACTGCAGTTTTAACACTATAGCCACCTATAGTGATATTTATTATAAAATATCATGCTCTGTATTGTCCTATAGGAGGCCTATCAAATGTTATGCAACATATTCACATTATTACATCATCCCATTAACAGACACGTTACCTCTATGTCAGTTTCCTCTGTCACGTTGTCACTGCCCTTGCTATCAGCAACATCCTCTTTCTGAAACAAAATATAATATACCACTTAAATATTGCAATGCATCAGCACATATTTTTAAACCACACTAAATTATTTTAGGAACTCAAGAATGACAGTAGAACTAGAGGACATGAGGTAACAATAGTAAAGTACCAGTGTAGATTGGATATCAGGAAGTACTCGTTCTCACAGAAGACAATAAATCAATGGAAAAAAAATTTCTACAGGAGGGCCCATTACACACAGATGAAAATATTTTGGAATTTCGAAAGGTGTCAATTTCATGTCAAATATGCAAATCAGTATACACAGAAAGGTGCAAGGTTAAACGTATGACCTCTAGGTAAATTCACGATGACAATTTTCTCTCCCTCCTCCACAAATACAAATAATATGAGAACTGCTTGATGCCCAATCAGAATATGTTCGGCATCACCAATGTTATGTTCATACATGAAATGTAGACTTAAAAGCACATACATGTGGTGACATCTATAAGATGAATGAAATACCATTTGACATCTCTTGGATGCCAAAGATGGTGCCATGTTATAAATTCCAGATTAGAATACGAGTTTCACAACCACTTTAGTAACGCAGTGCATAAGACACATGACTAACTGTCAAAACTGTCAGCTAAATTAATTCAAGTGACTTACTTTCATTACATATATTTAACAAGATTTAACAAGATTGCCATCCAAGGCAAATTAAGGCCCAGATGGCAAGTGGACCAGGAAGCCAATGGCTTATCGAGAGTCCAACAATTTTTATCTACGTGTAACGTGCTCTCTTGAAATGTGCACCAATTTTGTTTTTAAACATATTCATGCTGCTACACAACCTGAAGATAATTTGTTCCATTCATTTATTGTCCTCTGTGAGAACGAGTACTTCCTGATATCCAATCTACACTGATACTTTGCTAATGTTGCCTCATGTCCTCTTGTTCTACTATCTTTCTTTTTAGTGAAAATAAAATATTGATGTAAATATTCTCGTACCCATTCAATATCTTAAAAACTTAATTTGATCTCATCTTAACCTCATTGTTGTTAAACCATTCTTTTAGATGTTCTTCATAAGTAGGGTCTCTCAGTTCTTGAATAATTTTAGTTGCTCTCTTCTGCATTTGTTCAAGTGTATCTATACCCTTCTTACAATATGGTTTCCTGAGAGTTATGATGTGCCCTGTTTTCAGCACATAACACAGTTATTAACAGTGTTGTGTTCATTACAGTTTCAACACTATCGCCACCTAGTGACGTCTTTGTTATAACAAATCAAGCTGTGCACTGCCCAACGGGAGGCCTACCAAATGTTACGCCACATATTCACATTATTACATAATTCCAATAACAGACATGGCATGTTCATATAACTGTTGTAACGAGTCTGCAATATGCAGCAGTTACCTCTAAGTCAGTTTCCTCTATCACGTTGTCACAGCCCTTGCTATCAGCAACATCCTCCTTAAATATTGCAATGCATCAGCACATATTTTTAACCTGACTAAATTATTTTAAACATGTTTTTGCTTGCACAAAATACCCTGTATAGCGATACAGACTGCCACCATTGAGATTACAACAAAATTAGGTGTTCAAATGCAGTGAAATATGTTTATCTATATTATTTTGAAGAAATCACTAAGTGGATAGATATTATCCACTTAGATTTCCAGAAAGCTTTCAACAAAGTACATCAAAGATTACTACCTAAATTAAAACCCATGGAATCGGAGATGGCATAATCGATTAGATCGAAAAATGGCTGACTGAGAGAAGACAGCGTGTTGTAGTAGATGGGAAGGTTTCAAACTGGAAATCAGTTTTTAACAATAAGTGGTGATATGAAAATTTCAGAGCTGTGTGGTATTGCAGCTTCAAGGGGTAATCAAATTCTTGGGTTGATTAAGAGAAATATAACATATAAGGAAAAAGAACTAACTATACTTCTACATAAAGCAATAGTTAGACATCATTTAGAATACTGTATACTAGATATTATATAATAACAATAACATATTATATAATAACATAAGCTTGGAGATTGTATACAAGCTTAGGCCTAACTTGGCATGCATACATATGATCAGAATTAACATACCTTAAAAACTTGTAATAATTAATACACAAATAGTACAACAAATAACAGAAATGGGGCCAGTGATTCCTATTCAGACAAATTTGTCGCTGTCGTGGGAGCCACCCATTTATACAAAATTATCTTTGACCTCTCTTTTATTTTTTATTTAATATGGTGTCTAACTCTTTCTAGTAGTGTGCTTGTTCGTAATATAAATATGACTAATTGAATGTATATATATATATACTCAAGTGCATGCATTATTTGCTATCTGCAAAACATATACATATGTATCCACCTATATTTTATTATTTATGATGAATTTGATAATACATACCAATACGTGTACACATTCAGCAAATTTCAGAAATGTAGTTCTCAAGTTAACAGGTGTGGTTTTAGGCACTAACCCCATTTTAGGGCGTTACAGACACAATTTGCATGTAAATGCTTAGTTCGTTTGCAGAATGCTCAGGTATAGCTACTTGGTTGGTTGTCACAAATACTGATAGCAGACCTGGGGCAGAAGTACTCGGCACTCATGTACACAAGTACATTTTTGAAGTACAGCTGTACTCGTACTCATATAACGTATGTGTCATGTTCTCGTACTCATACTCAATGTACTCAGATTTGATGACTACATTAAAAGTACATATGAGCACTTTCTCAATATATGTTGTGAAAATTTATTTATTTGTAGTTAACAAAATGAAACTTTCTTGAAATATTTTTATGTTCAAAATTTGTTTTAAATACTTTGTTAACTTTGTTATTTTTATTAATATGACTATGATACCACCAAGTCCCAGTACCTCCCAAGACGATTACCCCCCCTTACCATCCCTACACCCCCATGGTGGCATTCTCCCATGACTATGACTGTGATACCCAAAAGGCAACAGACAGCATATTTTCCAAGTCAGAAACACCCAGTTAAGCAAACAATTGTAGGTTACCAGTTCAGACTATAAACCCTGTTTGTTTAATTAAACCACCTGGATGTCCACAAAGCACCATTCATCAGTTAACCCATCAGTTAGCCATGAAATGCCTTTAATGCAGTCAGGAAACCATACCATTGGGCACTGGCTGACAGGGCTTGACAGTGCAAACTGCTAAGAACTGCCAGCCCAGTCTTCCTCTGTAGAAGTAAGGTGACTCAAGTACTAAAAAGTACAATGGGGATTTTGAGCCTTTTGGCATGTGCTAACACTCTCAACAACCAGTAAGAGCACAAAATATGAATTGCAAACTTCTAATATAAACAGATTACAAATTGCAACACTGCCTTTGTGCACCAAAAGAAGACAAACTGAACTGATATATCAGAATGTAAATTGGTCTCATACATGTGGTCTCGTACTCAGCTTTTAGAAATGTGTTCGTACTCATCCATCATCAATGTACTCGTAATTGTACTAATGAAAATGTATTCGGCCCCAGGCTTGAATGATAAATCCTTTCTCTCACAGTCATTTTCAATTATTTTAGAATGCCAAAAATGGAAATCAACGAATTGGTTATTACTCTTTGTTCATACATAAAATTTATTTAACAAGATTAAACAATAGGTTTGCATTTGCTGGATTTTATTATAATGTAGTTTTGTTGGGCGTGTTTCCTGTTTTACCTGCTCTGGTGTTGCAGAATCACCGATTTCATTATAGTCACCTTCCTTGTTTTCTTTTGGGTCCTAATAAGTCAAGTGATTAAACAGTGACCAAATGAATGCATCCACAAACAGCCAAGAATAGCACAACAATTTATTTGGCTCAATTGCACAGTAGCCAACCACCCTTAGGCAACCCCCAATTAAAGATTATATTTCACTTATATTTGCACGAATGTCTTATACAGTGGTACCTCTCTAATCTCACCAGAGGTCCCTCTCACCAGGACCCCCTCTCACCAGAGGCCCCTGTCCCTGACCTGTGTTCCTGTCACATCCCTCCATAAATGGCACAATTATAATGAAACATCATGGCCCATGGGTTAACTGATGGGTGTCAGATGTTTTGGCCCATAACTGGTTCGGCCCATGAACCAACTGTTTTTGCAACCAGTGAACCAGATTCCAGTGTTTTTGCTCGCATGAGCCGAATCAACCACGTATGCAACCGATGCCAGTGGGCTCTGTGAGCCGAAACGACTATCGTATTCTAACTGGAAAGTGGGGTCCGTGGACCTTATTACGTTCATTATTTTTGTCTTGACTTTTGGCGAATCATGTATTGTAACTGGGAAATGTGATGTGACATGATAAATTAGTATTTTTTTATCTGGAAAAACGTAGATGCGTTAAAAATAAAATTATTTTTATTAAATATAAACATATATACAGTATTCACAGCTCATCCTTCGAGATGTCACAGTTTTGGTCAACTAAGATGGCATATCAGAGTCCTCCATTGTTGCAGGCTTTCTCTGGTGGTGATCTTTGACTTTGTGAACTGCTTTCACCTCAGCCAGAGTGTACTATCAGTCTCTCTTGACATGGCTGTACTATCAGTCTCTCTTGACATGGCTGTTACATACTGATCACTCGGCTCAACTACTGGGCATAACTTGATTACTTTATCAAGTGTCCAGTCATCAGGTTGGATTGGAGGAGTTTTTCTCTGACTTTTTCCTGGGCGAATGTGGATGAATGTGGGCATGGGTTCATATCCCACTCCTAACACCATGTAATGTTCTCAATAACATGAGTTCTCATACTCCCACAGACTCACAGTGCTACCCCAAAGGTGCTCTTTCTGAAATCCTCCTCCTCATCAAGCCACTTGAATTCAACATCTTTACACTAATCCACCCAGCTCAATTATTCAAACTCACAACTTGGGTCACCACCTATATGATTATGATACATAGATTTACCTTTCCTTGGTCACCCAGGATACAAATTACTCTTTAAACCAGCTCAGGGATCGTCTCCATCATACCTTCCACTGGATGACTGACAGGAAATTAAAATTAAATGCAGATAAAACAGAGTTTCTTATTATTGCTATACAAAAGCTGCCTGGTAAACTATGCTGAGGCAAATGTGGGAACTAGAGCTTTTTCAGTTGCTGCACCGACTGTGGAATTCACTTCGTGTTAGAGATAAGATTAAAGTCTGTAGGAAATATAACAACATTTCGCCGTAAACTGAAAACCCACCTGTCTAAACTTGCTTATCCTCCATAGCTCCCCAGCGTACCAATCCAACTGTTTACAACTGGAACTGCTTATTGATTATGAACTGCTTAGCTCCTTTTGTTTTTGTTCATTGCTGAGCTTGGGTCTTGGATTTTAGCACAACATAAGTTTTTATATATTATATATACCTTATATTATTATTATTATTTATTTAATTTCATCGCATGAAAATATTTGTGAAAACGGCTTATTTTATTATGTAAAGCAAAAACTACACTGACCAGTATACATAAATGTGTGTCTGCATGCATGAGCGTGCATGCACGAGCGTGCATGCATGAGTGTGCATGCATATGTAAGCTCAGCATGGTCAGAATATTTAGTTTTATTCTTCAGTTCCCATCTGCAGAAAAAAGACATAAAATATTTGATATTTTCTAAGCATTAGAGACACTTCCCTGGCCACAGCCTCATGGCAATGGGTACCAGGAAACTGGAACAAACGTTTTGATATCCTGAGATAACCAATAATATCATAGTTAACATACTTGTAGGATGTTGTTGTCGTATAGACCTTCTACCCTGTTGCCAATCGTTGTCTCTCTTGTTTCCTAAAAACAATGCATTCTTCATATGTCTGGGTGTGTGTGTGTGTGTGTGTGTGTGTGTGTGTGTGTGTGTGTGTGTGTGTGTGTGTGTGTGTGTGTGTGTGTGTGTGTGTGTGTGTGTGTGTGTGTGTGTGCGTGTGTATTAAAACAATTAAAACCCATTAGTTTCTTGCACTGGTATGTTACATTATACATTGCCCCACTGACTGTTACAACTTGCCTTGCATCGGGCTAAATTATAACAAATTAGAAGACCTCATAAAACTTATCACTACATAAATATGTATTACATTAAGCATTTCTTTATGCACTTGCTATAAGCAGGGATATTTGTGATTTTGTTGGTATAAATTTTTTTTTATTGGGTAACAATTCAAACCACAATCGTGAAATATGCTGTTTATGTTACATCTAGACCCGCACTCCCCTATGTATGATGTGAGAGACGTGTACCTACCTGGTCAGGTTGTCCAAGTACTGATTGGTCAGGCTGCACCAGTAGGCTGACATACTTTCTTCTTCCTTTCTGAAAGTCAGATATTTCACTCATGTAATATACTGTGTAGTGCATACAGTAACTGCCTATGAGGTGGACAATAATGCGAAGGTGAGCACTTTAGATTAATATATTTGCCCATGCCGATATGAATGCCCATGGGCCAGTAGACATGTGTAATATGTTACTGATATAAATGCCCATGGGCCAGTAGACATGTGTAATGTGTTACTGATATAAATGCCCATGGGCCAGTAGACATGTGTAATGTGCAGTATTCACCACTAGGTGTTTTATACTACACTGGTGATTAATTATTTCTTTTTGCAACATATTGTTTCATTATCTAATAATAACATCAATCTGCTTAAAAAGAGCAGCATGATAATTATAGGGCCAATCATAATATGTTCATTACCTCTGATGCTATATTCTGGATGCATAAAATGGAAAACTAATTTATCACAGTTGTAAACAAACTTCACATCTCGTATAATAATAATAGTCCTGCCAATGGCACACAAGAATATCACTGCTCTTGTTGTTTTCAGCATCTTCCTGTTTCTGAAACAAAATGTACCTCACCACTTTATTTTTAAACACATTTTTGCTTGCACAAAATATCCTGTATAGCGAAATATACTGCGACAACCACCTGTCTACCTACAAGTCTAAATCTTTCCCCGATAGCATTCAGTGCATGTATAATACGGACCATTTATTAATTGCTGAAAATGGCACTTGTTAATTTAAATGTGTGCCCTATTCTCTTCTTGTCTGAGTAGTCCCTGTTACACACACGCACGCACGCATGCACGCACGCACGCACGCACGCACGCACGCACGCACGCACGCACGCACGCATGCACACACCCGCATTCTTGTTAAATATTCTACTTGAATATATGACACAGTACACACAGTAACTGTCTATATGGGCCATAAGATTAAGACAAGAGTAAAAGCACAAGGTGGACAAAATGTGAGATTGTGCATGAAGTAAGGATCACCTGTTTTCCAATGCTAATAAGAATGCCCTGGGGCAGGGGCAGTCAGTGGTTTTGCCATAGAACAGCTAGTGCTGGAAAGGTGTCAATTTCATGTCAAATGTACAAACAAGTATACATCAAAAGATGGAAGGTTTAATGTATGACCTCTATTTAATTTCACGATGACAATTGACTCTCCCTCCTCCACAAATACAAAAATATGAGGACTGCTTGATGCCCAATCAGAATATGTTCACCATCACCAATGTTATGGTCATACATGAAATGTTGATTTAAAATCACATACATGTGGCGACATCTATGAGATGAAGGAAATACTATTTTACATGTGGTGCCACGTCTTGGATGCCAAAGATGGTGTCATGTTATGAATTCCATATTAGAATACGAGTTTCACAACCATTTTTGTAATGCAATGCATAAGACACATGACTAACTGTCAAAATTGTCAGCTAAATTAATTCAAGTGACTTACTTTCATTACATATATTTAACAAGATTTAACAAGATTGCCATCCAAGGCAAATTAAGGCCCAGATGGCAAGTGGACCAGGAAGCCAATGGCTTATTGAGAGTCCAACCATTTTTATCTACGTGTAACCCGCTGTCCTGAAATGTGTGCCAACTTTGTTTTTAAACATATTCATGCTGCTACACAACCTGAAGATAATTTGTTCCATTCATTTATTTTCCTCTGTGAGAAGGAGTACTTACTGATATCCAATCTACATTGATCCTTTGCTACTGTTGCCTCATGTCCTCTAGTTCTACCTTTTTTTGAGTGAGAAAACAATATTTATGTAAATATTCTCATACCCATTCAATATCTTAAAAACTTATGAATTTGATCTTGTCTTGACCTCATTGTTGTTAAACCATATTCTTTTAGGTGTTCTTAATAAGTAAGGTCTCTCAGTTCTTGAATAATTTTAGTTGCTCTCCTTCACATTTGTTCAAGTGTATATATATCCTTCTTACAATATGGTCTCCTGAGAGTTATGATGTGCCCTGTTTTCAACACAACACAGTTATTAATGCTGTTGTGTTCATTACAGTTTCAACACTATCGCCACCTAGTGACGTATTTGTTATAACATATCATGCTGTGCACCGCCCTACGGGAGGCCTACCAAATGTTATGCCACATATTCACATTATTACATAATTCCAATAAAAGACACGGCATGTTCATGTAGCCTTTGTAATGAGTCTGCCATATGCAGCAGTTACCTCTAAGTCAGTTTCCTCTATCACGTTGTCACAGCCCTTGCTATCAGCAACATCCTCCTTAAATATTGCAATGCATCAGCACATATTTTTTAACCTGACTAAATTATTTTAAACATGTTTTTGCTTGCACAAAATACCCTGTATAGCAATACAGACTGCCACCGATGAGATTACAACAAAATTAGGTGTTCAAATGCAGTGAAATATGTTTATCTATATTTTTTTGAAGAAATCACTAAGTGAATAGATATTATCTACTTAGATTTCCAGAAAGCTTTCAACAAAGTACAACATCAAAGATTACTACCTAAATTAAAACCCATGGAATCGGGGATGGCATAATCGACTGGATTGAAAAATGGCTGACTGAGAGAAGACAGCGTATTGTAGTAGATGGGAAGGTTTCAAACTGGAAATAATTTTTTAACAATAAGTGGTGATACGAAAATTTCAGACCTGTGTGGTATTGCAGCTTCAAGGGGCAATCAAATTCTTGGGTTGATTAGGAGAAATATAACAAAAGGAAAAAGAACTAAACCGGGTAACTATACTTCTGCATAAAGCAATAGTTAGACATCATTTAGAATACTGTATACTACATTTTATATAATAACATAATAACATATTATATAATAACATAAGCTTGGAGATTGTATACAAGCTTAGGTCTAAATTGGCAGGCATACATATGATCAGAATTAACATACCTTAAAAACACCCATTTATACAAAATTATCTTTGACCTCTCTTTTATTTTTTATTTAATATGGTGTCTAACTCTTTCTAGTAGTGTGCTTGTTTGTAATATAAATATGGCTAATTGAATGTATATATATACTCAAGTGCATGCATTATTTGCTATCTGTAAAACATATACATATGTATTCACCTATATATGCATATTTTATTAGTTATGATGAATTTGCTTATATGCATAGCAATTTGATACTGTACATGTCTTTATTTATATTTTTGTACGAGAGTGTTTTTTAAATAGTATGCAATATCTCGAAAACTGTGTGAATAATTTATCTTTTCAATAAATAATTATTGAGTATCATTTATAACGCGTGGCAAGTTGTATTTAAGAATTGTTTTTGAAAATTCATGTTTCATTCTAGATGTATGTTTGTTTTTCGTTTTTCCAGTATTGTAAGAGTGTGTATTATAATTTGAGAAAATTTTTCAGTTTAATAGATAATCTGGAAAGTTACTGTGAATATAGTTTAAGTTCTTGAAACTTTAACTGATCTTCTATTTTAAGTTTTTTAAAGTGTTTATGCATGTGAATTATATATTTTCAAGGTTATTATTTAACTTCCCTTTTAGAAGTCTCATTATTCTATTACCATTTCTACAAGAAGCACAGATAGGTGAATGGGACACCATGGGACAACTGACCGGAGCACCATGGGACAACAGACCGGGGCACCATGGGACAACTGGCCGGAGCACCATGGGACAACTGACCGGGGCACCATGGGACAACTGACCGGGGCACCATGGGACAACTGACCGGGGCACCATGGGACAACTGACCGGGGCACCATGGGACAACTGGCCGGAGCACCATGGGACAACTGACCGGGGCACCATGGGACAACTGACCGGGGCACCATGGGACAACTGACCGGGGCACCATGGGACAACTGACTGGGGCACCATGGGACAACCGACTGGGGCACCATGATACAACTGACCGGAGCACCATGGGACAACTGACCGGGGCACCATGATACAACTTACCGGAGCACCATGGGACAACTGACCAGGGCACCATGGGACAACTGGCCGGAGCACCATGGGACAACTGACCGGAGCACCATGGGACAACTGACCGGGGCACCATAGTACAACTGACCGGGGCACCAAGGTACAACTGACCGGGGCACCATGGGACAACTAACCAGAGCACCATGGGACATCTGGCCAGAGCACCATGGGACAACTTCACTCCAAAAAAATATCAAAAAATAATTTATTTCAGATTTTATTTCAGATTTTATTTTTTAGATTTTTTTATTTCTGATTATGTTAATCACTGATTTATATGAATTTAACACAAATAATTGTTTACAAACATTGAGATCAACAAAGTGTTGTATGTTTATTAATACAAAAGGACAATGTGCCCACACTTATGTAGTTGTATTGTCACCAGATAGCCTGATAGTCAAATGTTTTATGACACTGTATGTTTGAGCTATTCCCTTTCTGAATGCAGTGAAGCCACACAAACTTGTCTTCCTAAGGAGGCATCTTTTCAAGTCAGAAGCCCTGAGTTAAAGTCCACTTAGAGCTTGTGCTAGTTGTTACCAATTCAGTATGTTGACTCAAGTGAGACAGTCTTGGTGACAATTGTTTAATACTGTACCAGTTTACAGTCTGGTTGGAGACCCATAGAGTACACAGAGCCATGGACAGGTGCTAATCCACCCACTCAGCAAACAATAATTAGCACTGCTACAGCCACAGACACACAGCATGCTTTCCTTTCCAAGACAGATTATGCAACTACAGGGGGTGAGGCCTTGTGGGCATTGCCTAATGTCTTTATATAAGCAAAAATCATGTACCCTCTGTTAAAACAAGTATCCAAATCAATTTGAATAGAACACATTTGAAAGAGTTTATAAATATAAACATCTATATAAATGTCTATATACCAGATTTTAAAAAAATAATAAAAATAAATGTTAAAAATCTGATTTAAATTAAAAAAAAAAATTTTTTAAATCATGATTTTTCAACCCTGCATGATATCGCCCATAGACGTCTGCCCAACTAATACATTTCTTCGGATAAACTAGTGTTATAACAACATTACCCAGAGTTTTATGTAAAAAAACACCTCACTTACAAAACTGGTTTACAGGTGTCTGAAAAGTACTATTTGACATGACTCAGAGAGCTCTGTGTCATCTGTATTACTGTCGTCTGTGTTTGTTTTGTATATATTGAGCATACACTAGGTGATACCACATGTTATAATTAAAAGTGCAAGTGACCAAATAATCAAATGGCCATGGTGCACCAGTGGTATGGTGCCCCAATGGCCAAGGTGCCCCAATGGCCAAGGTGCCCGGTGGCCATGGTGCTCCAGAGGCCATGGTGCCCCAGAGGCCATGGTGTCCCAGTGGCCATGGTGCCCCAGTGGCCATGGTGTCCCAGTGGCCATGGTGTCCCAGTGGCCATGGTGTCCCAGAGGCCATGGTGCCCCAGAGGCCATGGTGCCCCTGAGGCCATGGTATCCCAGTGGCCATGGTGTCCCAGTTGCCATGGTATCCCAGTGGCCATGGTGTCCCAGTGGCCATGGTATCCCAGTGGCCATGGTGTCCCAATGGTCATGGTGTCCCAGTGGCCATGGTGTCCCAGAGGCCATGGTGCCCCAGAGGCCATGGTGTCCCTGTGGCCATGGTGCCCCAGAGGCCATGGTGTCCCAGTGGCCATGGTACCCTAGAGGCCATGGTGCCCCAGAGGCCATGGTGCCCCAGAGGCCATGGTGTCCCAGTGGCCATGGTGTCCCAGTGGCCATGGTGCCCCAGTGACCATGGTGCCCCTGTCTCCCCTACATTCCATTTTATAGTTTACATCCAAGGTCCCATGTCCTGTGTGGATGCATTTACATTTCCAAAAATTTACTAACATCTGCCATTTTTCAGACCATTTAACATATTGGTCTAGAACGTATTGTAAATTAATGTTGCTTATCACCATCATTTTTAACCTTTCTAAACACTTTTGCATCATCTGCAAATTTCAGTACGTTGCTTGTTATAATTATTATCATCAAAGTCATTTATATTATGAATGGGATTATATATACATGTCAACCATCGCACAATTAACCAATATTAGTGACTCATGAAGACTAAAATATATAAACATGATATGCTATTGATTAAAATGCTGCTGAAGAAATGCACTTAATTTTCACTTCTTCACATTTGTCAAAACTTTCGACAGACTTATCAGGTCATATATCAGTTAAAAGCCGTGAAAAGAAGTTACTATGACATACTTGTTCCGGTTCGTTGTAGCGATGACCATCATCAACTGCCTCATTCTTAACCATAACAAATGTATTTATATTATACACACTGCTTCGTGTATGGAGGACTTACACCCTTAGTAAAGCTGTTTTGAGAGACCTTAGGCTTAGGCTAAGTTGTGACAAACTTGGTTTAACAAGTAATTACTTTTATTCTAGCATTGTTGACAATTAATGAATGGGTTGAGTAAATATTGATTGAGAAAATGCTATCAGCGTAAATATTAGATCTAAAATTGTAATTTGCAGATATATTAGAAGAGCGGGTTACACATAATAGTCATAGATGAATAATTGTTGGACTCTCGGTTAGCCATCGACTTCTTTGTCCATTTGCCATATTTTGTTTTGCTTTGGATGAAATTTTTTTTAAATTATGATAAATCCCTGGCCGACCGGTCTTCATTGTCTGCTTTTATTTTTCATGTTTTAGCTTTCCTTGTTTTTACCTTGTATATAAAATTATGAATAATTCAATAACAGATTACATATAATGCCCACTGGGCCTTCAGTGGTAAAACTACTAGTTTCACCCATGACATGCCATAAGTAGCTATGCTGGATCATTTTGAGATAATTAAGTTATTGCAAAGTGTTATACATCGTTGGAAAGGTCTATTATTAAAATACATCATGGTATCAGTTGTATGGCTGTATGTTAACTAATTTTCATGTTAGAGCACTTTAAAGACACCCCCCATCAATATTTTCAAAACACGTTTTTTCTATTTTGATCAAAAAAGTGTACCTGGCCTAAAAAAATTTACTAATATTAATGATAATGTATTTTTTTTACATATTGTGGAAGAATTCAATGTTCTCAACCTGTGTGGGGTCATTCATACCAGTGCATCCATTATTTTGGTTGTAAGAGAGCTGTAAACAGTGCTAGTTTTCCTTATGTTACACATTTATACAGGGGCAGTTGGTAAAAAAAAAATATATATATATACCCTACAGAGATATTTTAAAACTCAGTGTCTATTTGTAAGCATGATTGACATGTATAGGTTATTAGCATTATTATGTTTATGAAAATATTTTTTACAAGGTTTTTTAACTGCAAACTATTATGCAGATTTTGACAGAAGCATTTTCACAGCTAAAGACATGCTGATGCAAGATGAATACTTGACGTGTATCATGTAGGATGAAATGTAAGCTTTTATTGTCATACTTATTGCATTATCTGGGTGTATTAGTAGTTAAAATAAGAAACAACTACTATAAATATGTACATTACAAGTATGCTGGTGTCCACTTTCTCATCATATCAATATGTGTGAATCATTGAGTGAATAACCATTCTGACACAATATTGCATACCAACTATCAGTTGTACATAATTTTTAGAGTTTCATACATATTCACCGATCATCATATCCAAAATAGAAAAAATTGGCATAAACAAATATTTACATTACTATATATAGTCATTAGTCACTATACATAACTCGTATCCACGGTTATGATAGTACTTATAATTATAATGAAAAGCAATCAGAAAGCACATAATAAATCATATTAACATTCCTAGTGTAAGATTGTCAGCTTTGAGCTAATGCGAGTAATGGATGTCTTTCTTCGTCTTGTCTGCTGGGACATCGTTTGACAGGTCAGTCACGCTGTCATTGCAAGTTTGTTTACATGTTTTATTTCCCGCCAAAATGAGCAAAACACCCTCCAGAACTTCAAACATACACTGCTACACGATAATATAGTTAGATAGATAAATTACTACTTACACACGTACTTGGAGAATGGAAATTTATGAACTTTCAACAACTACGACGAGAAAGACGAACTTGAAATAACCGCGGGCTACGACATCGCATAATTTATTATTCTGACCTGTGTGTGGCGCCACCTAACGTTCAAATAGCTAGATAATTCTTGGCTTCAGAGGACAGTGATAGGGGGTTGTTTTAGTTGTACAGTACATCACTAGCCAGACCTAGTCAAAATAAAGAAAAATATTTTTGTGTTAATAAATGATCAATGAAAGATATACAATTGTTTTTTTTCGTGAATCAAGGTGAATCCCGGATTTGCGAGAATCGTGAAATTTTCACCTTAAAAAACAAAATACTTTCACCTAAAGAAATAAAACAGGATGTACATCACAGTAAAGAACGTTTATTCAGCTTTACAGGCATATGCACACTTTTATTATAGGTTGTCTATGTCAGCTGCTATGGACCGTTAAAGGCACCCCCTAAAACGGGCTTCTCTGGGTACACGTTTTGGTCGACTTGCCGATCATAGCACTACCAGCGCCGCCTAACGAGCTCCGGCTTTGCTACCATAGGTACGTGGCATAACGCCAACGTATGCTATGCCTATGTGTGTATAACTTTTGGAATAAAACACGTAGTAGTAGGCTTTGGAGTTTGCTCGGAGATAAAAATTATGACAAAGCTCCCAAATTTTCATGTGCATCTTCCGGAGTTAATTCTTCAGGAAGAAAGTCGCTAAATATATCGATCGCGCCATGCCTTATTGGCAACAAACACGGATGCATAGATCTATAAAAGTCATGTATTTGCATTCCTTTTCTAATCGCTAGATGGCGTAACTAAAACATAATGGCTGGACCATCAAACATTTTGAAACTTCTTACCTGTCGTACGTTGTCATCATCTCATTGACATGCTGGTTGAGTTTTGTCAAAAATTACATATTTCTAACTCTTTTAAAATGGCTGAACGTGCCATACCCGTCAATGTTTATCAATTTCTGCATGAATTACTACGCACCCGTGCCTTGTGGCGAATAAATTGCAAAAAATTCTTCCGCCTATTAAAATCATATAAAAATCCACAGTTACACTGTCAACAGGTTCTACCAGGAACCATGATTTTTTTTAAATGTGTAATTAACACATCAGGAAGTCTAACTGAAATCATCTTGTCACATCTATCGCTTCACGTCAGTGAGTTCACCCGGAGATCAGGTTTGTCAGGTTTCGAACCCTGGCGGCACAAAGGAACAACCAGGAAGTTTAATTCAACATAAAAACGTGCACTCTATTCTCGGTGGCATTCGTGCGTGTTTGACGAGACTGCGGTAACTTTTGTTAACGATGGTTGCGCCGACCGAATCAACACGCGACTCGAGTTTTGTGGCGTTGCGGACCACATTACAGGATTGGTCCATTTTAAGTCGAACATATACGCGACTCGTAACAACAGTTTTCGAATGTACGTATGTCGGTAGTCGAAATACAAAACCAGACCAGAAAGATGTTCTATATAGGTCTATATGCCGGTACCTGTAGGGGCCATCCATAAAGTACGTCACGCTCTGGCAGATGGGGGTGTCTTGGCAATCGTTACGTAAGGGGTCTTCCACAAAGTACGCCACGCTAAGGGGAAGGGTGTCTGCGTAGGCGTCACGGAGCGTTACATCCAGGGGTGTGTCTTGGCGATCGTTAGGCCTACATAACGACTAAACAAAGTTCTGCTCGACTAGCTGTCGATATCAGACTAAAAGCTTTGATAGCATTAATTGTAATGCCAGTTCTGGGGCATAGTTCAACTGAATTTTAACAGAAAAGGAATGTAAACTCCCATGCACCAGTGAAGCATGCAATGGCCATAAATTTTTTTTACATTCTGTAACAAAAGCTCTACAAAATACTAGTCTACAGCGCCCGGAACAACATCACCACGAACTTATGTGCGGACATGGATAATAATAATAATAATAATAATATATAATACTTTTATTGCGCAAAATGTTTCGGGAAACCGAAGCTCGACAGAGCACCAAAACAAAATGGTTGAAGCAATTCCTAATCGATGAATAGTTCCAGTTGTAAACAGTTGGATTGGTACGCTGGGGAGCTATGGAGGATAAGCAAGTTCAAACAGGTGGGTTTGCATTGCACTGCCCAATTTCAGAAACAGCACATTTTGGGTAGCGCTGTGAATCCTTGGGAGTGTGAGTAGTTTGTGGGTTGACACATCTTTGTGTGCCACGAATCACACAGAGAACAACCCCCAATGACTTCAATACATGTAGTATTACATTATTACACCTGTTAAACGTATCTTTTACATCAACATGGAAAATTTTATTTTTTAGACCCTCGTCAAATTCGTAACCCTGGCCCCTACACACCCACCCGTAACCCTGGCCCCTACACACCCAACCGTAACCCTGGCCGCTACACGCCCACCCGTAACCCTGGCCCCTACACACCCACCCGTAACCCTGGCCCCTACACACCCACCTGTAACCCTGGCCCCTACATACCCACCCCTTACCTTGGCCCCACACACTCACCCGTAAAACTACGTACGTTCTGAGAAACACCCCCACCTGTTATGCACACAACATATTTGGATATTAGTTGCATGTCTGCATTGATTCAAAATTCAAGTAGAATAGAGGTCTGATATCGGCAGCAAGACGAGACATGTTTTTACAACTAACATAACGATCGCCAAGACACCACACCCCAAGTAATGCTCCGTAGCGCCTACCCTGACTTACGAAGTGTTACATGGGGTTGGGGTCTCAAAAACGTCAAACAATAGCATTACAGATTTTACGGATAGCCCCCCAAGAAAGAAAATGGAAAATTTTGAAAGTATTTTATAATCTACATTTCAATAATTTATCCACTAAGCCTCAACGAAAATCCCTGTTTCGGCATTTTAATACTGTAAAATAATTATTTTAACATTTACTTTTCCACTAATCTGCACATAACTGAATAGTTGTTAACATCTTAAACAGCACATGTATTATTATTATTATTATTATCACTAGGCCCCCATTGTTATTTTCTCTAAAATATACATACAAGTTTTATCGGGTGAATTAATAATGTCTGTACACACCCGTGAACGGGGCAGTAGCCCCGGATTTGACGGTGTTGAAATAAAGTTTTATTATTATTATTATTAAAACCAAATAAAACACCGATCGGAAATATTATGTGCTTCTGTACTTATTAAAAAAAAACATGCTCCCCAGGATCAGCACGCACGCGCGTACACACGCCAGCACGCACGCACATTTAAATACAAACATTCAGACACACATAAACACGATGGTAACATTCACCTTTATAGGGTCTCCGCCGCTTACACTAGCCGCGTCTTCCCCTTTCTGAAACACAGCGCCGTTCGCCGTTTCAGTTTGTCCTATCACAGTCAATTTGTTTAATATGAAAGTCAAAGCCGATGTCTGTCACGGCAAGTGACACGACATGTCCATCACAAGTAAAGACGTATACACACCTGCACTGGGTGTCCGCTGATCCCGGAATCAGCGCATTCTTGATATTGACGCTGCATTGCATACGCAGATTCAACCAAACTGTCGGTAGAGTCAATGTTTGCGAGGCAGTCAGGTGTCTACAAAGCCGACGTTCTTGTCCAGAATCGCGCAACTTACTGTCGACAACGTTTCCGATAACCAATGGGTAACTTGCGCAGATCTGTCACATGACATCATATGATGTATACGAAATTCGTAACTTCCTGGTTGGTCTTTAGAATATAGAAATGTGACAGCTAGGGCAGGGGTCTCATTAGAAGTATGGCGGAATGTGCAACCACCCGGCAAATTGCCAAATCTCCTCCCACACATAGGCCCTAAGCCTTCTTTTTAGTTTTTCGTTATACCCTGTGGGCACTATATACCCCAGTTCCCGAATTTGCATTTAGAAAGTTGTGATTAGATTAATACACTGACAGTTTTTGCATGATCCCTTAATTAGCCTAGGTATAGTTCCGTCGAATGAATCCGTTCGGTTAAGCTACCCCTGGAGGTCGACGCGTTGGCCTAGATGAATACAAAGTAGGAAATCGTGTTACCTCTTTGAGCCACTACGTGTTCCGACGACGCCATTGAAAGACGCTCAGCCATGCAGCACATATTGTATCCTTGTGAACGCGAACAAGTCTCAAGTCTGTGCGAGTGTAAAGCACCGCACGCAACCACTCTACGTGTGTGTGTGTGTGTATGTGTGTGTGTGCGTGCGTGCGTGCGTGCGTGCGTGCGTGCGTGCGTGCGTGCGTGCGTGCGTGTGTCGGAATGAACAGATCTGCCAGGGGGTGAAATTGTCGTCAATTCATCTATGCAGTCGTTGCCTCGTTTATTTCGTCTACTTCGCAGCGAGGTCGTGACTTCGTTGACACGAATTCGCGACTACATGACCAATTTGACCTAATTCATGTCCGCGTGGTTCAATTGTCAAATTCTCTTATCTGGACGGGACACCACGACACTTAAACCAAATCATCCCCGGTACACCACGACACTCAAGTCACACCATCACCGGGACACCACGACATTCAAACCACATCAGCCCCAGGACACCACGACACTCAAATCACATCAACCCCATAACACTACGACACTCAAACCACATCCGCCCCAGGACACTATGACATGCAAACCACATCAGCCCAAGGACACCACGACACTCAGACCACATCACCCCCATAACACTACGACACTCAAACCACATCAACCCCAGCACACTACGACCCTCAAACCACATCAGCCCCAGGCCACCACGATGTTCAAACCACATCAGCCCCAGGACACCACGTCACTCAAACCACTTCGGCCCAATACACCACGACACTCAAACCACGTCAGCTCCATGACACCATGACATTCAAACCACATGAGGTTCAAACCACATCAAACCACATCTCCGGCACACTACAACATTCAAGTCACATCATCCCCGCGACACAACGACACTGAAACCACATCAGCCACAGGACACCACGACACTCAAGCCACGTCAACCCTGAGACGCCAAGACACTGAAACCACATCAGCCCTAGGACATCAACAACAACAACATTCAAACCATGTCATTCCGGGACATAACGACACACGAGCCACATCCTCCTCGGACACAAGGCACAGCATCCTGGGGCACACAGGATCCACTCGCACACAGGCATCGATGCATGTCCATATGAAATGGGCACGCAGTGTTGTCTGTCAAGCACCCAGCATCCAGCCACGTGTGTCTCCTGTATGCGGTAAACAGACAGCACAAAAATCGCCCCTTTGTTCCCGTGGCTGACAGTCTGCATATTTTACCTACCCCCTCCCCCCTCGGTCCTCATTATCTCGACAATAATAAATCCAGCTATATAAATATTACCCCCTTGGATGCCGTAAACTGCGGACGCAACCATGACTAAAATATGCAATGCCTACAAAAAGTATTACATTTCTTCTTCAAGTTCCATGTATACCGACGTTGACGATCACAGAACAATTGCTGTCATTAGCATTAACTTTTTATACTACTGCATGGCTAATTCTATCCGCGATTTAATTAACGAATTCCACTGTCATTTTATTTAAAAAACATAACAAAACCACTAAAATGACATTAAAATGCAAAATAATATATATTTAATAATTAATATATATATATATATATATATAACTGTCTGTGAAATAAGTTACTTATTTGAGACATTCAGTGTGATGAACATCTCTCATATATATATATATATATATATATATATATATATATATATATATATATATATATATATATATATATATATATATATATATATATATACATATATATATATATATATATATATATATATATATACATATATATATATATACATACATACATACATACATACATACATATATACATATATGTATATATATATATATATGTATGTATGTATGTATGTATGTATGTATGTATGTATGTATATATATATATATATGTGTATATATATATATATATGAGAGATGTTCATCACACTGAATGTCTCAAATAAGTAACTTATTTCACAGACAGTTTACCTTTTTCTTCTCGTGACGTTTTGACTGCTATCAGCTATATCTTCTTCAGACGACTACCGCTAAATGGCGACACGGTAGTCATTCTACTCAGACTTTAGTGCCCTGCGCGGGCCGGGCCGGGCCTCTACATAATTTCGCGGGCCGGTCCGGGCCTGGGCCTACATACTGTGGGCCCGGGCCGGGCCTGGGCTGAAAACAATTTAAACACATCAGGCTTGGGCCGGGCCTGGGCCTAGTGTGAGCGGGCCGGGCCGGGCCTGGACATAATAAAAATATTCATACAAAACACCGATTATTACTTTATTTTTTAATAAAAACTGGTTATAAATTGTAATTCCGGTTAATGAAGCCAGCCCCAAATGTTTACTTTAGGAATATTTGCAGAGGCAATCAAGCCATGATTAACCATCAACTTATCACCTTTTGACCCTACCAGTGGACATTCTATTGTCTAGGTCTTCCCTCCAAACATTGCCCAACTGAATGACTTGCCCACTGCCAAATGCCCACTAGGCCACTAGCCCACTAGCCGGTACCCAACCCTGTTGGTAATTGGTATTTCTCCCCAGTCCTAATTCATTCACACTTGTACTAATTCACACGTCTGAACCTGTCTGTCTCAGGCTAGTGACTGACCTGCAGACCTGCTGGAAATGCCACTGGGTGTCAGTGCCAGTGGGTGACATTTAATTGAAATATCATATTAAATTATGTTAACTTAGTTGAACTAATTCAATTCACAATATAAATCCGGGTTATGGCTTGCATATGGGTTAAGTCAGTGTTAGATAATATAATATCCTACCCTAACCATAAGCCAATACATTAACGCCAAACATAACACATGTTATCATATTTAATAGTAATGACACTAAGAAGTTGTTCTTTATTTTTCTTCAGGATATTCGTAAGTTTGAAGAAGTTGGTGGTGCTGGATTTTTAGAACGCATCCTCGTCTTTGTTATAAGATTATAGGTTTATCTTCTCTAAACTTAACGGGCCGCGGGCTTGCGGGCCGCGGGCTTACCCATCTTTGGCCTGCGGGTATGGGCCGGGCCTGGGACTGAAACTTGCGGGCCGGGCCGGGCCGGGCCTGGGCCAAGCTTGAACAATTATTAAGGGCCTGGACTCTTACTGCTAATTGCGGGCCGGGTTTGGGATCAAATTCTAGGCCCGCGCAGGGCACTAGCAGACTTCTATGAGGCGCCGTAGCGGCCAAAAGGGTCGAGTCCTGCGCGAACCGTCGAGTTCTGTCTGCGAGAACCGTCGAGTCCTGCGCGAACTGTCGAGTCCTGCGCGAACCGTCGAGTCCTGCGCGAACCGTCGAGTCCTGCGCGAACCGTCGAGTTCTGTCTGCGAGAACCGTCGAGTCCTGCGCGAACCGTCGAGTCCTGCGCGAACCGTCGAGACCTGCGCGAACCGTCGAGTCCTGCGCGAACGAGATACTCTGCGCGAACCGTCGAGTCCTGCGCGAACTTTCGAGTCCTGCGCGAACGAGATACTCTGGTTACACCTGAAAATAGCGTTGCCGTTGTAGGATGTGCAGCGAAGTAATGCCGCAAAAAGCATAATATAATATAATATAATATAATATAATATATTACCCAGAGTACAGGGAATGGAAAAAATCCCATAAATGTGCTAAAAAAATAAATCGATAGTTAAAACGACAATGCCACGAGACGGTCTGCAGAACACAATGAATTCAGTGCAACGTTTCGTGTGAGCTATCGTGGCTTAGCGGTAGAGCCAGTGGCGGATTAAGACATTCGTGGGCCCTAGGCACCCGGCACTTTCGTGGGCCCCAAGTAAACCCACGACAAGATTTTCAAGTTAGCATTTCACTATTTATATCATCAATAAAGCTAATACACGAACAGTTCTTTTAAAAGTCAACAATAGCAAATTACCGATCGCAGATATTGTCGTGGTGTACGGCAGGCTGGTAGCGATTGTTGAAGTCGACTAACACCATCTCACACCTAAGGCTTAGCGATGCGTAGTCTACATGTTTACCTTGCGTATTTCCTTGATGGCAAACGAGCTAATAATGTCATCAACCAAGAGTGAACGCATCATTTCCGACTCTATGGCTAAAAGTGACAGTGCCGACAAGCACGATTGACCCATTGTGGAACGCTGGTAGTCTTTGATGTTTCAGTACAAAGAAAGATCGCTCGCCTTCGCAGCTTGAGCCGAAAATTTACAGATATATCCGTAGCGCAATGTGAAAGTTAGGGAAACTGGTAATCAGCTTATTTTCATGAAGAAAGGTTATTATCTCGGCACCTGTCTAGAAGTCTCCATATTTTGTGAAGAGACGGAATTCCTTCTCAAAATCAGGCTTAATATCAGTATCGTAATACCGAGTGAGCTCTTCGCACTTCGAGGGGATATCGCTGTCGGCGAGAGATCGAATCTCCCCGAAACGTTCATAGACATTCGTGTAGGCGGCCTTCTGTTTCTTGATTTCGGAGAGTAATCTGTCACTGATGACTAGGTAGGTGTTCACTCGGAAGTTCTCTCGACAGTCGCTCATTTTTACCTCTTCTGGTGTTTCGTTGGAAAAAATTTCTCTTCTTTGCTCGCTTGTTTTCATCATCCTTATCAAGTCCTGGTGCAACTGACTTTGCTTCATTCTCGAATCGATCGAACCTTTCTGAGTCACGCAAAGAATGGATGTGTTCCAGCAAGACACGGTAATGCATAACCACTGAACCGATCTCAATTCCTGGAGCTTCCAATGCCTTGTTAACTCGGTCCAGGATGTTGTTCCACACAATGCACATAAGGACGATATTCAGAGAGCTTGCTCACCAAAGACATTGGTTCGAGCACGACAAGTGGAGGTTGGGTAGAATTTCTAGCTATCGCGTCAACAGAGTTTTGTAGTACTTTGTAGTTTAATGCCAGCGCCTTCGCGGCATCTGCTCGAGCAGACCATCGTGTTTCTGATAGGTTCTTTACCACTGGAGACTGTTTCGGTAGGTTCTCTAATAGTTTCGACCACCTCTGTGGCGAGGCTGTCAAGAATGTGTAAAGTCGCTGAACGATGGCGAAAAATCTGACCCCATCAGTGCTGGATTCGGCCGCTGCGGTCCCAACTAAATGTAGGCTATGCCCTGCGCATGATACCCATTCAGCAAGAGGGTTCACCTGGTGAAATCGTGCCTGGGCTCCAGAATAAGTTCCATACATATTTCTCGCATTGTCATACATAAATCCTCAAGCTTTATTCTGCATTCGTCTAGGAAAGACTTGAGTGTTTCGAACAAGTATTTCCCCTCGTGTTTCTCAATGTCTATGAAGGCCAGGAAGTGTTCCACGGGTTGTCCGTCAATCCTAACGTATCGCATGACGATGCTCAGTTGATCGATGTGTGCTATATCAGGTGTGGAATCTATGCTGATAGAGTAGTACTTCGCCTTCTTTATTTCAGCTATTATTTTCGCTTTCACCCTGTCCGATAACAGCTTGAAGAATTCTTCACATATTGTTGAAGAGAGATATGATACTTGACCTCTTCCTTTATTTCCACATCGGCGAATATGTTCGGCCAGAAAAGGGACGAACTGTGAGAGAAACTCTAACAAGCCTAAGTAGTTACCATTGTACTTCTGCCCAAACAATCCGGTGTGGCCTCGGAACGGGTGTCCTCTCTCTGCCAAGAAGGTAACAACGGCAACGATACGTTTGAGAAGTTTGATCCAGTATTGCTGCTCATTCTCCAGCTGCTTTGCGATCGCAGAATCAACATGGTGCGCTTTGGCATTTTCGAACCCCTTCTTCATAGCTACTATGTGACTATCGCTACGCTGATGTGTCGTGATTCTGTGCGCATTTTACCCAGTCATTGAAACCATTCAGAGAAAAGCTATCACTTCCGCTCCTGAATATCTTACATACATAACAATGCACATTTCCAGTTGATGGAGAATACACCAACCAGTCCATCGTTACACTCTTCTCGTTAGCAAGCCATCGAACAAAGAATTTCCGTTGAACGTATTTTGTCTTGGACGTGTACGATCTCGCCGATTTGTGAAGATCCTTGTCCAAGTCCTGTGATGGTAGGTTTCTTGTAAAATGATCTGTCAATTCCTGAGCACTTTTCAGAAAACAAAGCTGAAAACAGGGAGCGGCCATAATTTATCAGGAAGGGAACCAAGGAATGAAGGGATGGCTCAGTTTTTAGTGCACAGGATTTGGGGGTGAGTTGGATTTCAAATACAGCCAATACTTCCACCTCACTCGCTCCTCGATAAATAATGATCACTCCTTAATAACACCTCTATAATGTCTGTAAAAACATTAAAACATGTAAGGCCTACATCAGGATATGCCAAAACAGGTTTTCGGGAACATTCAGTCTACAAAAATATGCTCGGCTATTTTCGTGGGCCCCTGCCTTCGTGGGCCCTAGGCACGTGCCTATTGGTTGATCCGCCACTGGGTAGAGCGTTCGATTCATGTTTGGAGAGACCTGGGTTCAATCAGCGGTATGTCTGATTTACTTCAGTCTTGTGGAATCATGCCTAAGTTAGACACATTGGCAAGTTTGCTGGTAGAACATGTTAGCTGTGTGTGTGTGTGTGTGTGTGTGTGTGTGTGTGTGTGTGTGTGTGTGTGTGTGTGTGTGTGTATGTATATATTTATGTGTATATATATATATATATATATACATATATATATACATGTATATATATACACACACATATATATATATATTGTATGTGTGTGTATAATATATATATATATATTTATATATATATATATTTATTTATATAAATATATATATATAAATATATATTTATATATATATATTATATATATATATATGTATGTATATATATATATATATATATATATTAGATGTGACACTGGCACAAAGTTAGCAGGCCTGCAAGCAATTCCAACTGGAAACTCTTTCACGTGTTCGCAGCGCTTGTTGATTGTTATCTCCCCTCTTATTTAACGCAGCTTGGATTCTGAATAGCGCAATTTGGTTGTCGTCCAGGCGTACGCAGTACTGGGCATTGAATACTCTGAAGGTCCCAGAAGTGTTTAATTTAACAAGATTTTACAAGATTGCCATCCCAAACAACAAGTTCCAGAAGGCAAGTGGACAAGGAAGCCATTGGCTTATCGAGAGTCCAACAATGTTCTCATCTATGTGTATCCAGCCCTAATCAAATATCTGTCAATCCTATTTTTAAACATATTCTCACTACTAGCTTTAACACAATCGTTTGGCAGTTTGTTCCATTCATTTATCACCCTCTGTGAGAAAAAGTACTTTCTCATGTCCAACCTACACTGCTCCTTAACTAATGCTGCTTTGTGTCCTCTGGTTCTACTGCCTTCTTTAAGTTTGAAGAACATATTCCTGTCAACATCCTCATAACCATTCACTATTTTAAACACTTCTTTTGGTCTCCTCTTAGTCTCCTGGTCTCTAGTGTTGTCAAATCACATTGTAATAAGCGACTTTCGTAACTAAGGTCTCTCAATTCTGGAATCATTTTAGTTGCTCTTCGTTGTATTCTTTTTAGCTTGTCTATGTCTTTTTTACGATACGGCCTCCATGCTTGAATACAATATTCCAAATGTGGTCTAACTATTGCTTTGTACAGGGGTACAATTAGCTGTTTCTCCTTATACATGATAGTTCTCCTAATTAGCCCTAGAATTTGATTTCCTTTCGAAGCAGCAATCCCACATTGCTCTGAAACTTTCATGTCAGCACTAAATGTTACTCCTAAGTCCTTTTCTTGTATGGTTCTACCTAGTACAGCATCCCTCATTTTATATTCTTCGTCCATGTTTCCAAGGGGGTGGGGGGGGGGCAAACAAACTTAGTCACCCATTAGCTTGCCATATTACCATGCAAAGGTTATTCACGAATTGTGCTCTCCCAAAGCCAGAGGGGGGATGTACGCCACTATTGGGATACGAACAGTTGTATTCCGTTGATATTCTGATTTGGTCGAAATGGAAACTCGTAACGTGTCACGTGTTTATCGCACAAGTATAACATTTAATAACAAACTGTTAACAGTCGAAGCGCTTTTGATGTCTTAATAAGACATCAAAATAAGACTTATACTTATATTACTAATAATAGTGGAAATAATAATAATAATAACAATAAACTTCTATAGCGCCTAATTCCTCAGGACCCGAGCTCAGAGGCGTAAGGTATACTCGTTACGCATTAGGCCCCTATATATCATTGGGATAAACAAAAAGAGGGAAGCGTTACAGACAGAGCGAGGGATCGCCGGTGATTTAGACTGGAAATATAATTTCGAATAAATATATCTTCAGTTTTTTTGCTATAAATTCAGATAATTTGATGGGGAGTTAGTTCACAATTTTGGGCGCAGATACAAAGAACGCGTGCTTGCCCAGATTAACTCGATTCCGGGGAAGCCTACCGGATTTTGTTTGATTATAAGAATATTTCGTAGTCTGATGGATGACGACACTTGATCGGAATAGGAATGTAATAGGCCGATTAACACATAAAACATTGTATACGGTTTCATAAAGAACTTAAGTCAAACATACAAATTCCAACCCCAATATGTGACAAGTCTACCAACACATGCATATGAACTCATACGGTTTAGCCTTAGCTTAACAGTATTCAATATCAGCCACAAATAAATCATATTCTAACAGTTGTTGGTCCTGCATTTGCAACGGCGGACGGGGCAAAACCCAGGTTGTATGCTTGAGTTCTCTGACCCGTAATGGGCAGAGGTGGAATAGTGGCGCCGCCGGGTGAATGTTGCTTGAACGACTGTTTGTGCTAAGCCCGCACAGTGGACCTCAAAAACTCAACGAAATAGTTTTATAGGGTAATGGTAATGTCATAATAATGGTATTGACAAATCCAACGTTCATGTAATTGTCGTGATAATGTCCACTCAGGTTGTCCCCATTGATATTCTGGGCATCAATTACAATATGGTATTATTAGCTACGCCTACACAGGACTGTCACACAAATCAAGATTTAACAAGACTGCCTTCCAAGGCCAATCTGTGTGAAACCCTCCATCCTGTGATATGTTTCAACCTTGTTTTAAACATATTTACGCTGCTAGAAGTTACATAATATGTAGATTATTTGTTCCATTCACTAAGTGTCCTCTGTGAGAACGAGTACTTCCTGATATCCAATCTACACCGATCCTTTACTAATATGTTACCTCATGTCCTCTAGTTCTATTATCTTTTTTTGAGTGAGAAAAAATATTTCTATCAATATTTTTATACCTATTCAATATCCTAAAAACTTCAATTTGATCTCCTTGTTAACCCACATTCATTTAGTCGTTCTTCATAACTAAACCGCACATTTGTGAAACCAAACAGAAGATAAATACACAGAACAGCATAATTCGCAAACTTGCGAAAAGGGTTTATAATAATATGTCTCTTGGACACATATGAACAAACAATCAAAGTGGTTTTATTGAGAACATCTCAACGCTAGCTCAGCGGAGTTACATCTTCAGATTACCGTGTGCGACCCGAATCGGTCTCAATTATACTCGGCATATTATAACACGAATCAGTCCGAATTATACTTAGTAATAAGCAGTATTACAACATCCCCCTTTCCTTGATTAGTTCAATCGATAGTCCCTCAAGTGTTCTGGAACCCGCCTCGTCCGCGTGGACCTCCGAGTTGGAGACATGAAACAAGGTCCGGGGTCAGGCGGAATGTCGCTCGCATTTGCCTCAGTTAGATAGCTCTGACGGTCGTTGGGTAGATCATCTCCCGTTTGATTAGCAAACCTGGTGATGTCTTGCGCCGGTCGAGGTTCTAGCTCTCTAAGTTGTCCACGGTTTCTTCGCAGTTGTCTGCCGTTTGGGGTGGACACAATATAGCTCCTCGGTTCGTTACACTTCTCACTCACTGTTGCTGGGAACCATGTCGCTACCGCTCGTCTGGTCATGATGCCGTTTCATTGCGTCTCGACGTTCCTCCAGTCGTTGTCGTTGTGCAAACAGTCCTGGATCAGTGTGACTCGGAAGTAGCGTTACCAGTGGTCTTCCGAGAAGCATTTCACCTGGAGAAGGTAAGTTCGTGTCGACAGGTGTCGCTCTTAAGGCCAGGCTTAACCAGACAGTTAGTCCAAAATATAATCAGGCTAAAAGCAATGTATTTATAGACACAGGGTGTCATAACTTAGCACATTTGTACAAATATATTTACTTTTCGCAAAAAAATTATTGTGTTCTATTTTTAGCACCAAGGTCACGTGATTCAAGATGGCGACCATGTACAAAAATGTAACTCAGTAAAACCTTTATATCTTTAAAACATCTCAAGATATCAGGCTGAAATTATAGCATACCATCTATTAATATAATATATACAATCTGGACCAAAATGAAGCATTTATTCATAGAAATACAGTTTTTATTAACAAATTACCGGCCAACATGTGGATCAGCTTTGCACAGAGAACTGATTTGTTCACGATATCCGCTGTAAAACCAAAATTATTCAAGATATCCTAACAATAATGGTCCATTTTCTTCATTAGTTCATCTTCTAAAAGTTTACCAAATTTTAAGATTGTAACTGTTCATACAGCAAAGTAATCCTACTTACAACAATGTCACTTCGCAGAAAAATGTGTTTCTGAGAAAATGAGCAAACAAAACTTGCATTGATTAACTGTTGCTTAAAACCCTCCAGTCTGGTAAACAGAGTCTTTCTCTTGTGTCTTTGACATCCTCCTCTGTTTCCTTTGCACCTTGGATGTCTTTGTAGCCTGGCTGGTGGCAGATGCCACACGCTTGGTGTCTAGTGCCTGCATCATTTCAAGACTCAGTCACTTTTTCGGTAGCTGTTCCTCGACGAAGTTCATCAGCAGCCTTACTCATTGACTCCTCAGCAACTTGTCGGGTCACCTTGTGGATTTTCTTTTTAGTTTTATTCCACATCACACAGGAAACAGGAGGAGGCATGTTCATTTCACCTAGCAGCCGCACAGCTTGTTGTCTGTTGCGACCAATGCTGAACATTGCCATCTGAAACCTGGTGTTCACACTTTCCCCATCAGGTTGAGATTGTAGTCTGTAGGTGCTGCTACAATCAGGCTTCAAACACGTGAAAGAAATAGTACTTCGAAGTCCAGCAATGTTCTGTCATTGCATAGCCATTGCCGCCACATGTGGGGCAAGGGAACCCACTCACAAAGTTTAGCAGATTCTGGACATCAACCAGTCTGTAGCCGTCTACTACATGTTCCCGACTTTTCTTCTTGTTAACCTGGATTTTTTCCTCTGAAGCACTTGTCTTGGTCTTTTTCAAGGATCCTGTATACTGATTGCCAGCAAATTTCCTCCTCTTTTTTGGTCGTGGCATGATCCACTGATCAGTGTTGTTGTTCGTGTGTGAAACTGAAATGAAAATAAATCATTCTTTAGTCTTACTGCAAAAAATTATAGGCAAGGTAAAATTATTTCAAATATTTTTCAACATGAGACCATTGTGTTTAATATTTACATCAAAATCATTATTGGTATTTCTAGTGAAAGCATGATAATAATGTATCATCTGTAGTCTACTATTACAGCTACAGCAATGCTGCTTACGCCTAGGCCCCAGGCCCAGCCCAGGCTTTTACTGCTTTGAACGTGTTGATTTATAAAACCTTTTTATTTTGTAAATAAAATTATTCTTATACATACCTGGTGATGCTGGGTGTTGCTATGAACAACACTCTATTTGATGTATGCTGTGTCAAGTACATATATCGTCAAATGTTGACAGTAAAAAACAATTTTCATGCTCAAGGCTTTCCACATGCAGGTTGAGCAGGAAGTAACCAAAGACAAAGCGCATTCGTAATCTCGTCTCTGATTGGCTCATTTGAAAATCCTGCCTATCTTGCTGTACAAGCAACAACCAATGAAAACAAAGCTTTCATAATGTATTGGCAACTTTATTAAGGATGCTCTCAGGGTATTTCTGGTTAATCCAGTGAAAACCGCATGTAAATTGATCGAGTAGATCGTGAAAAATCTTGATTTTAAGTTATGCATATTTAATTAGGCAAATATTACATGACAGGCTATCAATAAAATGCAGTTTTTTTGCTATTTATATGCTTCATTCAAGTATGAGATTGTGTGTATGTATAGAATGATAATGTGAGGTAAATCAGGTGGAAAAATCTCAATTTGCATATTTTACAAAAAATTAGGAGTTTAGCCTGGCCTTAAGTTAAGCAACGCAAGCTGGATGTCACTGCCGTTTCGCAAGGCTTTCTTCACAATCGGTTTCACGTGTCTTACACTTCGTTCGATGAATCCGTTGCTCCGCGCATAGTGAGGTGAACTCGTCACGTGATTTATTCCCCATGATTCAACAAACTCCTTGAACGGTTGTCCAGTGTACTGTGGACCGTTGTCTGTCATGATCTCATCGGGACGACCAAACAATGCACATTATCTCTTCAGACGATCTGTGACAGCTTGGCTTGTCACAGGAGTACGGATTTCATCGACCAGTGGATACTTGCTGTATCTGTCCGTGATTAACAGATACTGTCTGTTATCGATTTCAAACATGTCTGATGCGATAAACTGCCACGGTCGCGATGGTAGTTCGTGTGGTATCAATGGTTCGCGTCTGTTTGCGTCTTGGTGTTCCTGGCAAGTCTCGCACGACTTACAGATGCGTTCAACATCTTTGTTAATGTTCAGCCAGTATACACAGTCACGAGCAAGACGTCGCGTTTTCTCAACGCCTTGATGTCCGTTATGCAACTGTTCAAGAATGTCTCGTTGCATGCTCGCTGGTACAACAATCTGTCGTCTCTTGAACAGTACACCATCCTCTATGGCTAGTTCATCCCTGAAAGACCAATATGGCCTCAGATCAGTTGGTAATTCCTTGATGTGTTCAGGCCATCCGTGATGTACGACTTCCTTCATTCGGTTCAACACTGGACATCGTGTTGTCTCCTCTCGCAGTAGGATCTGTTTCGCTACCGGAAAGTTGATGAGGCCGATCTTGTCAAACTGCTGTGGATACAACGACACCAGATCCTTGATGTCTTGTATTTGAGCTGGCATCACTTTGGGTTTGCCACAGTCGCTTGTGTTGTCACGGACATTGTCAACATTGATTGTTACGAGATGTAGTCTTTCACATGTTGGTAGTCCAACGATGGCAGGTCCATCTACGTCAACAACATAGAATGTAGCCCGGTCCCATACAGAGTTCTTGTGTTGGCACGGTATTTGGATTGTTCCGAAACACGGTATATTCTGCCCATTGTACGCTGTCAATTTGACATTACCCAAGGCTGTCAACAGTTCGTTAGTGCTTGCATGTTTTCCATACATTTGTCTGAATGTGTGTAGAGGCAGAGTGTTTCCCATTGCTCCCGTGTCGATTTTTACTCTCAGGGTGTAGTTGTCGTGAGGTAAGTTAGGAGGCTGTACTTGTAGTACAGTGTACGCTTCTTCTCGTGCATGTCTTTGCTTGGGAGTGTGTACACAGTTCTCACTCACAATTACCTCACTGAATTCCCGTTGATATTCGTCATCAGGTTCGTAGTCGCCGTTGATTTCGTCTATTTTTTCAGACTTGTAGCGACGACCTCGGTATCGACTGCCTCTGTTGTGTGTAGATTTGCGATGCTGTCGCTGTGGCTCGTCGTGTTTTCGGACCGGTTTCTTCGTCTTGCAGCACTTTGCCCAGTGTCCCCGTGCTCCACATGTGTGACATTCGTCTTTATAAGCTGGGCACTGTCGTGGTTTATGTCGTGTGCCACAACGTTTGCACTGCTGGTTTGTCGCACAAGCTATGTCATGAACCTCGGTGATTCCACTAGCCATCTATTTTAGCTTCATATTTCCTGCTTAAAGAGCTTCATATTTCCTCCCTTCTATCAATATTTCGGCGATGCTGTAGCCCTTCGGTCTGCTGAGCAGATCCCTACAGAATTCTTCGTGTGGCGTGCTGCTTATGATTAACTCCAGCAATCGCTCACTAAGCTCCGTGTCGCTAAAATCGCATTTCAGGCCAAGTGTCCTTGCTCTGATGACAAATTGGTCTAGAGACTCATCTGGTCTTTGCTTATAACGCATAAAGTGCAATCGGTTTATTCTGAAGTTAATGTTAACTTTGAGCTGGTTTTCGAAGAACTGCCAAAGTTCGTCTGGTTTACGCTTTTCTTCGTCCGTCAAGCCACTCACGTTTAACCTACGTCAGGCCTGGCCAACCCGCGGCTCCCGAGCCGCATGCGGCTCTTTGCCTGGTTTCATGCGGCTCTTACGTTCATATCGAAGTTTATATGTCAGGCGTCATTAGCGCATTTCAAGGCTTCAAATCTTCAGCGCCACTTCAGCTCACTCCATGCTAACATCGACCAGGAATTTCCAAAAGGGACTGAACTTCGCAAGCACAAGTTGGTCACTTTGAAAAGTCAGGCAGAAAAGCAGATACAGTTTTACCAAAAATTTACGAAGCACTCAGAGACTGTAACGCTTGCATCTTATCAACTGGCTTGGAACATTGCACGGGCTAAAAAGCCATACAATGAAGGGGAGTTCGTTAAAAAATGCCTCAGTGACGTTGTTGAAATCTTGTCTCCTGAAAACGACAAACGAAAACGAATGGTATCAGACGTCCAACTGTCCCGCCACACTGTTGAACACAGAATATCGGACATTAACACGGCTATTGAATCACAGTTGCACTCTGAACTTCAAGCATGTGAGTATTTTAGTGTCGCATTGGATGAGAGTTGTGACATACAAGACAAGCCTCAGTTGGCAATATTTGCACGGTCTGTGTCAAACGATTGTGTGATCAAAGAAGAACTCCTTGATATTGTGCCATTAAAAGACAGAACCCGTGGCATAGATATGAAAGAAACAATGATGGCTGCATTTGGGAAAGCAAATCTGCCCATACCGAAACTAACTGCAATAGCCACGGATGGAGCGCCAGCCATGATCGGATCTGTGAACGGGCTTGTGGGGCTGTGCAAAGCTGACCAAACATTTCCCGAGTTTTGGAATTTCCACTGCATCATCCACAGGGAGCAACTCGTGTCTAAATCATTGAATTTAGACAACGTCATGAAGCCTGTGATGGAAATCGTCAACTACATCCGCACACATGCGCTTAACCACAGGCAATTCAAGAATCTCATCGCTGAGCTGGACCAAGGGCTTCCAGGTGACCTGCCGCTGCACTGCGAGGTGGCTGTCAAAAGGCAAGGTACTCTCTCGCTTCTTTGAGCTTTTGGATGCCGTGAAACTGTTCATGGAAGAGAAGGACAAGGACTATCCCGAGCTCTCGGACCTCAAGTGGATTATGGATCTGGCCTTTTTGGTCGACATGCTGTGTCACTTGGACAGACTGAACCTGACCCTGCAGGGTAAGTTAAACATGCTGCCTGACCTGGTGCAAAGTGTGTTTGCGTTTGTCAACAAACTGAAGCTGTTCAAGACGCATATTCAAAAGGGAGATTTAACGCATTTTCCCACTCTGCTAAAAGCCAGTGGGCAAGTCACCAGCGCCGCCCTTAATAAGCAAACAGCGAGATATGCAACACTGGTTGAAAACCTGTACGAAAGCTTTGTGACCCGGTTCCGTGATCTACAACTGAAAAGGCCACAGATTACGTTCCTCGTCGACCCATTTAATGCGGAGACGGACTGTTTGAAAGCCCCGCTAGTCACAGATGAGGCTGCGGCTGAGTTGGAGATGATCGATCTTTGTGAGGAGGACCAACTGAAACCTGCTCTAAGGGAAGGGACCATTGAGTTCTGGAAAAGTGTGCCAATGGAAAAATACCCCAATGTCAAACGGGCTGCGCTTAAGATACTGTCAATGTTTGGGTCAACATACGTCTGCGAGTCTGTGTTTTCTACCCTGAAACACGTGAAATCAAAGCATCGATCTGTTCTGACTGACACCCATGTGAAAGAATTGCTTCGAGTGGCAACAACGGAATACAAGCCAGATTTGAAGAGGTTTGTTCAAGGCAAGGAATGCCAGAAGTCCCACTAAGCAACATGCATAGTAAAAGAAAAACGCAATTGTAAATTATTATATTTTTGTTTGTGGACTTGGTTGAACTGAGAGTTTGTGTGTGTGAGACAGTGCACACAATGTTCATTGTTGAAAATGACTGGCCTGTGGTCTTAGTACTGTAGGAGTCAATTTCTGTCATTATCATGTTGGTGTGTGACATTTACAATAAATCTGGCTGAGCAGGTCTGTGTGTGTGTGTGAGAGAGGAAGGGATGGGGTGATGTTCATGTGTGCCCATATGTATGATGTGGCTCTTTGCGGTAACACAGTAAAAAATGTGGCTCTTAGTCTCTGACTGGTTGGCCACCCCTGACCTACGTAATCCTTCATCTCCAATGCCTCTGCAAATTTTGCGTGCCTTTGCTTCATCACTGTCGATATTCTCATCTTCGAAGAACAAAATAATTTTTTTTTTAAATAGTGATATCGCGTCCCCTAGATCATCGCATGACCAGTCCATTATCGGGTATCGAGAAGACATCGTGTGTATTTCAGGGCACTAGTATATCAATGTGAAGTTACGCCATCTAGCGATCAACTGCTTAGTTGTTTTGCGTTCCTCGTGGCTGAGTGCAAATCGCGTTCGCATTTTGTTCACTTTGAGTTTATACACATTGGCGATTTTAGGGCTTTTAACTCAATCGTTCTTTCCATGCTATATCGCGGTGTGTGCCCTACCGTTTACCGTTCTGCCACCATATAATAATATGTCTCTTGGACACATATGAACAAACAATCAAAGTGGTTTTATTGAGAACATCTCAACGCTAGCTCAGCGGAGTTACATCTTCAGATTACCGTGTGCGACCCGAATCGGTCTCAATTATACTCGGCATATTATAACACGAATCAGTCCGAATTATACTTAGTAATAAGCAGTATTACAACAGGGTTCAGCCTACTGTTGTCTGCTTTTTTTAAATTACACATATATAAAATAACTGTGCCCTACATTCGTGTGTAGCACACCAGGAAGTGTAACTGACACATGATCCCAAAAGGGGAAACTGAGCACTGACTCCAAGATCGAGTTGCCTTGCCTTCTACTGACTCCTAGATCGAGTTGCCTTGCCTTCTACTGATTCCAAGATCCAGTTGCTTTGCCTTCTACTAATTCCAAGATCCAGTTGCCTTGCCTTCTACTGACTCCAAGATCGAGTTGCCTTGTCTAATATTCCATCACCGCATTCGTAAGTGCTCATTAATTTGTTTGATTCACGGCTCACCCGGGAACGTGGACCCCAGAAGCAACATGTCCGCAGTTAAACAAAACCTAATAACCTTTACAGACACGCAAAGCTATATTAACTTTGTAGAAACACAAATATGTTGTCCATCTCACTGGTTTAACCTTTGCCGTCTCCAGACTACAGGTTTGTTGTGTACAACATTCTCTTGAGCCACTTGACATGCTGACATTGACCTTGTTTATCATGTTGTGAGTAGCGCTGTATTGTTGTCGAGGACGTGTCCGGTTTACGTTGATTCTGGCAAGTGGTGGGCCCTTAGATTTAGGTGAACGATCGTCCGGGCTGGTGTTGTAAACAACATTGCACGCCACCGTTGCACAACCAGTTATGTAGGCTGCCGTTTGTTAAATAGTTTGGTTAGTGCATAACATAATTCCGTGTACCGCTGTACTGCGTCTTTGACAACGAATTGTTGTTCCAGAAATGAGAAACTTAAGTTACTAAACTAAGAGAATGTGGATTAGCATCATTAGAGAGAAGAATGTTTAGAGGAGACCAAAATCAAGTTTTACCGATATTGAATCGTTATGGACATATTTATAGAAGTATTTTGTGTCACATTGGGTAGACAGAAGAATTTAAGGATACGAAGTAACGCTAGTGAAAGAACAGTGTATGGTAGGGTGGGACATGAAGAGACGTGGGGTAAGATGCCCCTCGTACTTCCAACATTACACGCGTTTGCTGTGTATCTGGTGAGTGCATACAATGCTGCTACCTATAGTGCCTCTTCTGTCCAAGAGCATATAGTGCCTATTCTGTCCAAGAGCATATAGTGCCTATTCTGTCCAAGAGCATATAGTGCCTATTCTGTCCAAGAGCATATGCAGATGAAATAGACAGTTAGGGAACAATCTGCATTTACAATTTTTCTGCATGGCTGATGTAAAAATGCTATATTTTCAATGTTGTGCTGAAACACACATATCACTTTTAGCATCGTGCAACCTGTTTGATATTCATCGTTAGTGTATAGGGGAAGGCGGGGCATATGTCGGCACACCTCGTTATTGACCAAACCGCGTAGTATGTATTTTCAAAACTGTGCTTAACTGTAGCATCTAAGTCATACATCGAGCATCTGAACCCGTGAATTAAACTCATTTACCTCGGTAATAAATTATAAACACACATGTTGTTTGTGCGTAATCTCATGCAATTTGATACATATTATATTGATATTGATACGTAACTCACACTCTCAATATATGCACACTGGTGTGTTTGTGTATTTTTGGAATATGTATTATTAGTGTTGTTGTTGCACAAATTAATTCTACCGCCACAGACAGCGTGTGCGGGAAAATTGACAGTTTCTCCCGCCGGTCGTTTGGGGCATATCCTCATAGGCGTGATGTGACAGGTGGGATTTTGAAGTGGGATGTGTTAATGACTTATAACAATCATGATTGTCTTTGCAGGTTAAGTGTTGATTTATCTTGAAGTGTATAATCATACTGCTGTTTTTTTTGTGTCCTTTTGGTTTTCTTCGTCGCATGGTTTTCCATGTGCGCTGTAGTTAAGACAGACCAACATCACGCATCTACATCACCAAATTTAAGCCATTGTATTACATAAATTACTGGTTATGTTTATAGTATTTATATGGGCGCATTTGACCCCGAAAAACACCTATGAATATATCTAACAAGTAGTTATATGAAATCTACCATTGCAGTTCGTACTCTGCTCTATAACAAAGGCCTGAAATACGCGATATATGTTGGCACATAGCTGTGCGGATATGCCCCAGTACCCCGGGCATAACTGCACGCCAGTGATCAATACATATTGACACCATATACGTTTTCCTTGGTGGATTTGAAGTTTGATAATTGGTAGTTGTAAACTACAATATATATACAGATTATAAAGGCGATATTTTACCATTCTGACATAAACAGTCAATTAGTTATGACACAGGTGTGCGGACATGTGCGGTGTACTAATTAGCAGGTATGAAGAGATGCCGACATCATGTCAATTTATTGTCGTGATTAGGAAGTGAACAATTATTTTCTTTGATAAAGGCTAGCTACGTGTTTTAAAATGCACGATCAATCATGTCGCGTTAATATTATGTGATAATTCGTAGTACACTGTATTACTTAATGAGTACGCTTTATACTCGGTTATAAAGGTGCCACATCGTAAAAACTACTTCCATTTAAGTTCTTATTGTTTCCTAATAAACTGGAATTCAGCGCACTCAAATTGAACTGGTTGATGTATATTGTTCAGTTATTGACTTTGATGTCTGTGAAGCCTACTTTCCTCACAGACAAATCAATGCAGCCTTCCTACCACACATACAACTCCACACAGCCTTCCTACCACACAGACAACTCCACACAGCCTTCTTTCCTCACAGACAAAGCAACACAGCCTTCCTGCTACACAGACAATGCCACACAGCCTTCCTGCTACACAGACAACGCCACACAACCTTTCTAGCACACATACAACCCGACACAACCTTCATATCACACAGACGAATCCACACACCCTTACTACCACACAGATAACTCACAGATAACTCACACAGCCTTCTTTCTTCACATACAACTCCACACAGTCTTCCTGCCACACAGACAACTCCACACAGTCTTCATATCACACAGACAACTCCACACAGCCTTCCTACCACACAGACAACCCTACACGCTCTTCCTACCACACAGACAACTCCACCACACAATCTTCCTGCCACACAGCCTTCCTACCTCTCAGAAGATTCCACATGCTAAGGTGACAGTTGGTGGCATCAGCCTGACAGCACAAGATTTGAGCGTCCCTGCTGCCAGGGGAATGGCTGAATGACCAAGTATGTTTTGAAAAAGGTTCATTTGTTTTATCACAATGTATAAAGTGATTTATATATATATATATATATATATATACATATAGTCTAAATATATATATATATATATATGTATATGTATATGTATATGTGTATATGTATATGTATATGTATATGTATATGTATATGTATATGTATATATATATATATATATATATATATATATATATATATATATATATATATATATATATATATATATATATATATATTATTATTATGCTTACAAAAAGGCAATATAAACGTGATAGTTCTGAGGACCACAAGTTTTTGTCATCAGTCATAAAACTTTATGGTGATTTGTCTACCTACTGTTGTAGCTAAGTGTCTGTTCATGTTAATTTACATAAAAGTCATATTGCATGACTCTTACAGAGAACTGCAAATATATCTTCCTCAACTTAATTGCAATGTATCATTACCTTAATTGAAATTAGCAATCGATTGTTGCAGGTTATACTTGCATACCTTGGAGTGCTGTCCACAGAAAACACTGCTGTTTATATACTGCCCTGTTTTCTGGCAATCCTGCTGGATATGGGTGAGTTCACGCAGTGGCTATTTGACTAGGTTCACAACACAAGCAATATTAATATAATTCTGAGCTAAACTGTTGGAATGATGACACACATTTTGGTTAAACTATTATAAAAATAGCTTAAGTCTGTCTGATTATATATATGAGGCAAATGAAGTACATGTCTGATGCATATGTCTTTTTAAAACTATATATTTGGTAATTTACGTTTGGAAATTTTTTAATATTTTATTGTCCAGTGTTGACCACTTGTACATTGTTGACTGAGTTAGTTCTAATTGGTTAAAAATAAGAGCAGGTTCAAAGTATGAACCCGATGCTTAACTAGTTTTTTTCACAGCAATGTACGTTGTTTCTTTTTCTCTAGGTATGTCTTGCAAACTACCAGTGGATTTTCCTCCCCTTATGTCATCAGAACCACTGGTTCGTACTGGTAGCAAATACCCAAGAGAAGACTGTGGCTGTGCTGGATTCCCTGGACAATGAGTTGAGGAGAAAGAAGTTTGTCGCCCTCTGGCAGTAAGTGTTACTTTGAAACAAACAAGTACAATCATCCCTACTGGTTGTGTGCAACACAACCTCTTTCTTGTAGCTTTTAGCTCTAAGTTGGTTTATTGACAACTGCCAGAATACCACATATCTGCCATCTCCTTTTTCTATACACATGCCCATGTTTTCATTGTGGTGTGGCAAAAAAGTGGAGATGTATTACTGCCTACTGTAATGTTGATGTTAACTAATCTTTCAGTCATGCATGTTGTTGGTCTAGTGATATGTTTTATACAGGAGTATGTAGGTCCTCTTTAACATGTTGCCCTGCAATCAGACAGCAGTTTTAATAAGACTGAACGTAGCTTTTGTATTTCTGTGGATAGTATGGATATTGTTTCTGCAATCCTTAGGCTGTAATTGTTAACAGATGCCCCGAGTGAAGGTGCAACATGACTAATAAATGTGAACTGATTTCTGGCCTTCTTCCAGGAAGTACACACAGATCAGACATTCAATGTTGGGTCTGCCCATGGTGACATGGACAGAGATCAGAATAGCCTGTAGCCGGCAGGAAGACGGTCATAGTTGTGGTGTCTTTACACTGATGGTGAGCATCGTTTGAGAAACAATTAGGTCTTACCATTAATTGCAAATTATGACATAGTTAGCAAATTCCTCTCCAATTAAATCCACTACCAAAAAAGCCCATCCTCCAGGTGGCGCTTCATACACACAGATGCAGAAGACGGTTTCCTGAAGTATTTGTACAACACGTTTGTTATGATGTAAATTTTAGCAGTTTTTCGCAACGCTATTTGTGCAAAATGTCCCAAACTGATTTAGGAAGTAAAGCTTAACATACATACACAATATATTATACTTGCTCGATAAGAGTTAGATTGAGCATGTGGAAATGTGCTCTGCTAAATGCTTCAATTAAGCCAATTTTATCTTTTAACATTACTATACTACCAAGTTGGTTTGTGTAAAGTATTAATATATGTCACAGAGTATTAATATATGTAAAGACATTTGATGTTTAAGGAATAATGATGTCAGAACATTCACTGGATAGTAAAGGTTAATATAATCACAACCACAGTTGTTGTTTCATGGGGATCTCCTCAATTTAATTTACTGTCTACTAAATGGTTCATAATGTGATGTAAATATGTGTGACCAGAAAAGTGTCTATGTTATCTACGAGTTAATTATTAATGGAAAAACATAAATGGATTTATGCAACTTATAGCTGCATAACAGGTTTTATGAAATAACCAAGGCAAGTCTTCGCTAAACTTGCCCTGGGTGTCCGAGACTACACCGGAACTATTTGACCAAATAAATTGTATTACTCCGAGCTAGTCAGTCAATCATGGCTTAGCGGAAACCAGTTCAAACCAGAGCCAGCAGCTGTGAATCTTTCACTCCTGTTCCAGTCTCTGCATTGCGAAGTTGTGTCTAGAAAATTTGTCTCTCAAAATCTGCCCTCCTCCCCACCTTTCTTCCTTATTTTCAATACTTAGTGTAAAATGCGATTGTACATCGTTGATGAAATAGGAAGTTGGAAGATGTCGAAACCGCTTTCCCCACTTTTTTGGCTTTATACTAGATGAACACGGGGGTTTGTCCCCTAGTAGTTGGTGTTCATGGGGTTTTTCTGTGCAGACAGGCTTCCTGTTTCTTCATCGGTATTCTTGGCTTAGCGAAATGTCCCCACCGGTTTGTAATTAAAGTTGTGTATTGGTGGTGGAATGTCTGTATTCTTTGCATTAAGACTTCTTGATGTATATATGTTATCGTCATGCCTGTAGGAATGTGGGCTCTGAGAAACTTGCCGGACGGGGCTGTACATGTGTTCAGTTCCTGTCTGGTTTGCTTTGAGGAGCTCACATTCCTGTTAATGTGCTTCCCAAAGTGGCTGCGTGATAAGCAGTCCACTTTGCAATAAAACGTCATTTATTTGGCCCATTTCAATCTCTACTACATCCGACTTAATTGTGTTGGTTATTGCATAATTGTATTTTTGTATAATTGGATGTTATTACTTGTTTGATTAAATATTATGATAGACTATATTTGTGGAAATGTTGTGTTGTCTGCCAAGGCAGTATTATACAAAGAGCTGTATTATTTGGATAATTGTTAATGTATGGCAATCATCATATATTAATATATATTTTTTAATATATACTTTAGTAATGGCAGCAATAAAGTTTTAGTCCTGTAAATCTTGACCGCATGACTCATTTCCCTAACTTATTTCAAATGTTTATCATATGAATCAGTCGGAGATGTTTGTTTACAACGACACCGGCTGTGCGCATAAACAGCACGCGCAATACACAAAATGCATACTTCCGCATACTTTCAGCACGGGACTACTCTGGACCTGTTTATGTCAGCATATCAGGCTCACCTTTAATTTTTAGAAATGTCTTTAATTAATTAAAGGCATGCCTTTAATTATTTAAAGATGCGTATTTAAAGTTAACGGCGTGGTTGTAATATTAAAAACTTGCCTTTAATTAATTAAATGCAGTGTATGTAAAGTTAAAGGCATGCTTTTAATTAAGTACGCATATGTAATGTTAAAGGCATGCCTTTAAATAATTAAGTACTCATATTTAATTGTAACCAATCGCTACCAACGAAGTGTATTAACATAATTTTGTTCTGATTGGCTACAATTAAATGTGCATACTTAATTATTTAAAGGCATGCCTTTAATTTTATATACACGCATTAATTAAATGCATGCCTTTAATTAATTAAAGGCATGCCTTTAACATTACAACCACATTTTTAACTTTACATATGCGTATTTAAATGAAGGCACACCTTTAGTTAATTAAGTACGCGTATGTAACATTAAAGGCATGCCTTTAAATAATTAAGTATGAGTATTTAATTGTAAGCAAACAGAACCAGCAGAACAAAATTCTATTAATACACTTCGCTTGTTCTGATTAGTTACAATTAGATACGCGTACTTAATTATTTAAAGGCATGCCTTTAAACATTATTTACATGTACTTAATTAATTAAAAGCATGCCTTTAACATTACACATGCTTTTAATTAATTAAAGGCATGCTCTTAATGTTACAACCACGCCTTTAACTTTGCATACGCATATTTAAATAATTAAAGGTGAGCCTGATCTGCTGTCATGCCCGTTACACAGGGTTTGGACTGGTGTGAACATAGACAGATAGTCTAGGGGTGTGTTATGTCTGTGGTCCTGGGCCGTCTCAGGAGCTCCGGGTATATGAAAACACGGGTGGAAGAAGGGCCGTTTGTTAGTACAAAATGTGATAAACACAGGGTAGGATTTCTTTGATGTTCTAAGCGAAAAGTATATTTAAGTGTATCAAGTTTATATTTATACAGTATATTTAAATTTGAAGAAATGCACAATTCTTAGTTGTGTTGGGGAATATTTGGGTTTCGCTCATTTTAACGACTATTGTTTACATCCGTCATCTTGATTTATGTTCGTTGTTAAGCAAGGTAAATGCAGCTGATTGAATAAATTTGGCTTAGGAACGTGTGATCTCTAATGTTATGACGCAATTATATTCTGATTTTGATACTATTGTAGATCTGTTTGGGGTGTAAAAAGCCTACAGAAATGGTGATAATAATTATATATAGGTGTCGGTGTGAAGAAAAATACCTGACACAAGCGCACCATCATCATGCTGTTTACATGCCCTGTTTACATGCCCTGTTTAAGTGCCCTGTTTACATGTCCTGGTTTGCCACGAGAGGAAGTATAAATAACACACTGATGCCTCACGATAATGTGCTGTAGAACCATTTCTTTACAATCCCTATTTATTATTTACAGGTAACGGTGGCCGGGTCCAGACTGGAGTCTGCAGACAAAATCATGCAAGAAAGAATATCACACATGACAATGTGATGGGCTTTCATTGTTTTTATTCAAACATTTCATGTCCAGGTTAAATGTAAAATACAGAAGCTTTTTTAAAAATAGGGTAAAATATGTTACGCTCATTGAAGGCTTCAAGTACCAGGGTACAACGAGTATTACATTGCATGCCAGTGTACTACAATATCCATGTTTGTGCATATTATATCATATAACTGGATATGTTAAGGTGGCCGACTCTCGCGGATATCTTTTCCTTCGGAGTTCCGAGTGTCATTTCAAGAAAGTAAAACCTCAATTTCTGTCCGGCCAAGTTTTACTAAAATGTGGTTTTTCCGTGACTTAATAAATTACATAAATCATTATCAAATTGCAATATTCCTGCAATTTGAATAGTTGATAAATCGTGTTATTATTGATTTTGATCAGATTACAGCATTTTGTTAATTGTGTTGGTGACGTAGCTGTTACACTATCAGATTTTTTCAAACAGCATCTAAAATTTAAACTTTCATTACTTTTATTTCAGGGTAATCGGCCACTTTAATGCACATTTTGTCCGCTTTGTTTGCTTATATAATAACATAATTGAGGCATACACCTAGAACTAATTATGATATATATAATGCCTAATAAAATACAAGCCATAATTAAGTAAACCACTTTCAAAATGTGATGCATCAGCAAAATCAATAATTATCTGATGTTACATAATGCCAGGAACACCATGAGTGCTGCTGCGACCTATTTATAAGTTTATAGTGAAATTCATCATGTATGCTTAGTAGCACAACAAACATGCACACCTTGTGATTTAACGCGCTCCATATCTGTCAGGAACAAAACGACACTAACAAACACTAAGATTTTTATAATGTTATGCATAAGACAAAACTGCCATCATAAACCTTGCTTTGTTTGTAATATAATTATAAAGTGTGAAAATACATTCAACAAAATACAGTTCTAAGCAGTATTCAAATAATTTTTACAGCAATGTGAACTCTATATAACATTAGTTATATCAGTTATTATCAGTGAAAAAGACCACTGCACCTGTATTTTCATTGATAACATAACAGTGCCAACATATCTAGGAAAGTACATTACACAACATAGGTACATAAGATTGACGTTCATCCTTCTATTAAAATAATTAATCTGGCTAAATCAAACATTACGAGTCGATGCTGCATGAAAGCCTCGAGTACACGCGGCATCAGTCTGCAGTGCAAGTGTACAGTTATTACTAGCCGTTTCTACTTCTATGCATACATCATATACACTTGTAACTGGATATGTTGAAGCATATTTAAACAATTAATTAGCTGTCCACCTAGTTCATCATAAATGACAACATGTCACCAAGATCCTTGTTATGTATAAGACACAACAGCCATAATAAACACTAATTTGCTTGTAATATAACTGTACTGTGGAAATACTTTCAGCACAAAACATTTCTCAGTAGTATGAAAAATCAGTTTAAAAAACTGTCAATGTTCTATAATGTATTATTAGTTACATTATCATAGTGAAAAGACCACTGGACGCTTTCACAGTGCACATAACAGTCCCAATATACCCAAGAAAGTGCATCAAACAACGTGCATGTGAGGTTGACTGTCTTTGTTATGATCATTCAATTAACTATATTAGGAGTCGATGTTGCATGACAGCCTCAAAAACACACAATTATCACATTGCAGTGTACAAGTAAACACTAACCATATCTATCTTTTGCATGTGTTATATACACCTGTTATTGCATAGGCTAATGCACACTTTGAACAATTAATTAGCTTATCCAACTTATTAACTGATTTATACACCCAAATGTTCACTAGGTTAATGATATATAGTACATTATAACGGTTAAGCCATAATATAACTACACCACCTTCAAAAGGTATGTTCGAAAACACAATTTTACATGTTATGTTTGAAAACACAATTTTACATGTTATGTATGAAAACACAATTTTAAATGTTATGTTAGAAAACACAATGTTTTGTTTGAAAACACAAATACAGTGCAGTCACAACAGTATAAGCGATGTGGGTAAGCATATTTTGTCCACCCAGTTCATTAATGACAGCAGGGGCCCTTTCACGTATATATTCTCATCAGGGTTGTTTAAAATCATTTGATTTAAATCATTGATTTAAATCATGATTTAAATCGCTTCAAAAAAATCATTGATTTATGATTTTTTTTACTTCCGGTTTTTCTAATCGCTGATTTATATGAATTCAACACAAATAATTGTTTACAAGCATCGAGATCAACAAAGTTTTGTGTGGTTTTTAATACAAAAGCACAAAGTGTGCACACTTGTGTAGCTGTATTGACACCAGATAGCCTGATAGTCAAATATTTTATGACATTATGTATACCAGATTAAAAAAAATCAAATAAATAAAGAAAATCCGATTTAGATAAAAAAAATCCGATTTGTTTGATTTTTTATTTAAATCATGATTTTTCTCAACCCTGATTCTGATACATTTATGTATATGACATAACTGCCTTGCTTTACACATATTATAACTTTATTCAATGAAAATACATTAAAAAAACAGAGTATTGTGATTGTATACAGTGGAACCTCGTTAAACTGGATACTTTGGTCCCCAGTGTGTGGATCCGGATTAACAAGTTTTCCGGATAAATGATTCATACAATTAACGGGCTACATTAACATGTAAACACTGATGACATGCAAGCCAACGCTGGACATTGTGGAGGTGTCTAGGTAATTGATGAGAGAGGCCTGGTTTACCATAGACAAACTTGTGGAAAGAAGTTGTGGTTTTATTCTTTGTTGGGTATAGAAAGCAACAGACTTGGCATGGACATGGGGCAGCATCTGACTGATACAGTAAAGATGGAGCTACCAGTCACCTGTTCTCTCAACATGTCTTGCTGTATGGACATGGGGCAGCATCTGACTGATACAGTAAAGATGGAGCTACCAGTCACCTGTTCTCTCAACATGTCTTGCTGTATGGGCATGGGGCAGCACCTGACTGATACAGTAAAGACAGAGTTACAGGTTGCCTGTTCTCTCAACAGGTATGACCTTATTATATTTAACTCCAAAAAGCCCTGTCTATGGCTAATGTAGGAGTGGTTTATTTTCAGCGTTTTACTTCTCTAACATTAGTTAGTCCAGGACAGGTTGTTTACATGTGTGCTATTTAACTCCCCGTCACAGGAACCTGGTAGGAGGGACCAATGCTGTTTCTTCCGAAAGACACAAGCAAAGTGGGTGAATGGAATTGTCCAGGCTTTGGTGCAATGACTTCAACCACGGTCCTCTTGACTGACAGTCCGGTGCTCCTACCGCTACATAGATAATTGTTGACAGTACTAGAACCAGTGAATGATGGTCCTGCTCATTCCGGCAGCGGAAACAAATAGCTACTGGCGCTAACTTTTTTGGCACACTCGTTCGAATTAATTCATCAGCACATTCAAGTAGTACAACATATATTGAAACACCCCCTCTTAACTACATCAACAAAACTTGATGTTTAAAGCAAGATTTTACGAGTGCTGCTTGCATAAGAAAAAGAACGCACAAAGCACGTCAGGATGCGTGCCCAGTCATCATCACTGTGCCCTTACACACTGACTGCAAAATCTCCAGTCACGATACTCCCAGCGGAATACATGTAAGACATGATGAAGTGAAGGCCACTCAGTCGAATGAAAATGTGTCCAACATCCTCTGATATTGCCACAACTTCAAGTCAATATATCAAAGAGCCTTTGTTTTATGTGGAAACAATGATTTTGTAAAAGCAAGTGCAAAATAGTTGTTATATATTTAGGTCTGCTGTGACATGAACACGCAGGAAACTTGGGGGATTTTAGATATTTTGGTTCTCATGTTAAGGTGGAACGTTGCAGACAAGTTCAGCTAAGTTTATTTATTTCATTGAGAACAATTTGACCAAATGCTTCAGAACTACCAGGTCTCTTTGCAAGGTTTATAATTGACGCATGGACGATCTGTGTTCCGATTATAGTTCGGATTGAAGTGAGTAGGAAACTTGGGGGATTTTAGATATTTTGGTTCTCATGTTAAGGTGGAACGTTGCAGACAAGTTCAGCTAAGTTTATTTATTTCATTGAGAACAATTTGACCAAATGCTTCAGAACTACCAGGTCTCTTTGCAAGGTTTATAATTGACGCATGGACGATCTGTGTTCCGATTATAGTTCGGATTGAAGTGAGTAGGTGGTGCGCATTTGATCTCGACTCCTTGTCTCCCTTTATTGAAGCACCAAATGTACCAGTCACAGTTGTAGGGGTGCGATAGGTAGAACTGTTCATACCCAGAGAAATCTGTTGATGAACTGACTGAAGATATACACATTTTTGTTGCATCTGAAAACACACACCAGTTGACAGTGATTGTCTGGGGTAAAAACACACAAAGTAATAATACTGATGCATGGCAGGAAATAGTATCAGCCGTTCTAACATGCCCTACATTGTAACCTAAATGTAGGATTGATACATGTGAAAGTAGTAAGATGCCGGACAAAAAGCACAAAAGTGACAACAGAAAGGACTTCAGAAGGACAACAGTTGAACTTCAGAAGTGTTCAACCATTTACTCTCAAAATGGGAAGTTTTCTATTGGCATTTGTAAGTTATTTTTTTCGTATAAAGTTTTGCACTTTGCAGCCATAAAGGCTGAATAATACATGTGTAGGCCTACATGGTAAATATACAGATTAAAAGGAATAACAATTAGAAGGCATTGAATTAATAGAGCATTAAATTGCATATAAATAAACATAGTATAAATCAGTATTCAATTAAGAGCATTAAATTGCATATAAGTGAAAAATAGATTATTAAATGCAGAGTTTTTATTAGCATGCACATAAGTAAATTAAATTAAAATTAAGTTTTGTGTTAATTACAAGTAAAAATTATGAAATAAAGTCGTGATTAGGTCTACTGTCAGTGATAAAATCAATATGGCATAAGAGTTCTTAAATCTATCAGTTCTGCATTGAGAGATACGATGGTGTGATGACATTACCAACCATGGACAAGATCAGCCAAAGAGAAAGAAAGATGGAGAGACAATGGTGTGATGACATTACCAATAAGATTGGCCAAAGACAGAGAAAGATGAAGCGCACAATGGCTTGATGACATTACCAACCATGGACAAGATCAGCCAAAGAGAAAGAAAGATGGAGAGACAATGACGTGATGACATTACCAATAAGATTGGCCAAAGACAGAGAAAGATGAAGCGCACAATTGGTTGATGACATTACCAACCATGGAAAAGATCAGCCAAAGAGAAAGAAAGATGGAGAGACAATGACGTGATGACATTACCAATAAGATTGGCCAAAGACAGAGAAAGATGAAGAGCACAATTGGTTGATGACATTACCAACCATGGAAAAGATCAGCCAAAGAGAAAGAAAGATGAAGAGCACAATTGGTTGATGACATTACCAACCATGGAAAAGATCAGCCAAAGACAGAGAAAGATGAAGAGCACAATGGCTTGATGACATTACCAACCATGGAAAAGATCAGCCAAAGAGAAAGAAAGATGGAGAGACAATGGTGTGATGACATTACCAATAAGATTGGCCAAAGACAGAGAAAGATGAAGAGCACAATTGGTTGATGACATTAACAACCATTATTATACCATTTTGTTTAAGTTGCCAATATAACCATGATGACAAAATCACAAAGTATCTCGGCAATGATAATTACCAAGTTTAACAAGTTTGCAGTCATCGCGCCGGCCTACTTTTGAACAGTTGCAAGTTTTGCACCGACACTCATAGCCTTCATCCGTATCCACACATTGGGTGTAATTTGATTTGCATGGATTGTAACTGCAATCAATCTCTACAACATGCAACAATCAAGATATGTCAATGCTGAACTTACAGGTCAATCAAGTGCATTTTAAAAAACAAAAACAAGCATAGTAGCAGTTGTAAAGTATGTATTTTAATATAATTATAATGCATATTCTGCTGACAAACAATGGAAGGATGTGCGTGTATATATATATATATATATATATGTATATATATATATATATATATATTATATATATATAAATATATATATATATATATTATATATATATATATATATATACATATATATATATACATACATTAAGTTAATATATAAATAAAATTTTGTATTAATTACAAATAAAAAGTAGAATATAAAATAAAGTTGTGATTAGGTCTACTGTCGGTGATAAAATCAATATGGCATAAGAGTTCTTAAATCTATCAGTTCTGCATCGAGAGATACGATGGTGTGATGGCATTACCAACCATGGACAAGATCAGCCAAAGACAGAAAAAGATGGAGAAACATAGGCATGATGACATTACCAATCAGTGACAAGATCAGCCGAAGAGAGAGATGTGTGTGTGCGCGCGCGCGCGCGTGCGTGCGTATATATATATATATATATACACTGTGGGCTGAAGATAGAGGACTATGACTTCTTGAATTCACAAGTACTCATAAACTCACCTTGGCAAACACGTTACACCCACACAAACTATCAAGAACAACATGGCACTCGCCTAATGGAAAAATACACAATCAGACAAAGGCTTATGACAAGTCATGAGAAACTACAACTTCGACAAAGATCTGATACAAGTCATACAGGCACTGTACGCCAACTCAAACAGTGCTGTCCTTCGAAATAACCAACTTGGAGAACTTTTCAGAACAACTGTAGGAGTTTGTCAGGGGTGCCAACTCTTGCCTGTTCTCTTCAACATATTCCTCGAGAACATCATGCAGGAAACCTTCCAAGACTTCAACACCACCATATATAATTGTGGAAGACCAATTTACAATCTTCGTTTTGCGGATGATGTTGACCTGATGGGAGGCAGCGAGAATGAACTTCAAGATCTCACTACCAGACTGGAAGAAAAGGCAAGAACTTATGGGATGGAAGTCAGCTCAGAGAAAAGCAAAATACTTGTCAACAGTACAGTAGACTCTTTCAAATATCTTGGGTCCACCTTAAGCAAAGATGGCACCTCAACAAACGAAATCAAAATAAGGATTGCAGTGGCCATGTCTGCTATGCCAAGACTTATCATCATCTGGAAGAGCAGAGACATCAGCTTCCAAACCAAGCTTCAACTCTACAGAGCACTCGCTGTATCCACCCTCCACTACGGATATGCGAGCTGGACTCTGACAGCAGAGACAGAGAGACGCGTACAAACACTTGAAATTAAACGTTTCAGGCGACTCCTCTGTATTTCGTAGACCGAACACAAGACAAATGAATATGTGAGACAACAAGTGGACTCCCTCGCTGGAAAGCAAGAGCCCTTGTTGGCAAAAGTGAAACGACACAAGCTCTCCTGGTTTGGTTACATCACTCGACACAACACCATTACAAAAAACATCCTATGCCCATGGAGGAAAAGAGACGACGGAGCCGCCAGAGAAACAATTGGCTACACAATATACAAGAATGGACACACCGAGACCTACCGACCCTGCTACACACAAATTAATTAAATTACAATTAACTCAGAATTCTCCAATTAAATTAACCTTACACTTTTCTCATGTCAATTAAATTAAATTAACCTCCCAAATTCTTCAGTTAAATTAACAATTTTAATTCAGTTAACAATTAAATCATGTGTTGGTAGAAATGTCTACACATTTAAAACAGTTGTAAAATCACAAGACCACATTTCTTAATTGGGCATTTGATCACATTTAAAAGTTGTAGACACTTGCTAAAAATAAGTATCTTTTTCCGAAAGGATTGAAAAGTTGTGGATGAAGATTTGCAGGTGTGGGGTTTTCTACTATATTCAACCGCCAAATTAACAAAACCGGGCAACTACATACATAATTTCTATGCACCAAGTTGTTATTTATGCAGTGTTTTATACTAAATCATTAGGTTTCTACTTTACACACTAGAATTTAAATATGCACACATTATTTGTTATGCATCACTAGAACTGGCATGCTTTTGACGATGTCAAATTGATGCTATATTACCTTTCTCAGCATCTCCCATTTAATGGTTATATGTACACATGAACAAATTATAGATGCATAGGTCTAATGGCCCCATAGGTCCACTTGGCTGCAAGTTGCCAGTCCCAAATGCTTACTTTAAACAGAGATTTGCAGAAGCCAAGATTAGCCATCAATGTATCACCCTACCAGAGGACATTCTATTGTCTAGGCCTTCCCTCCAATTCACAGGTGCCTGAATGACCAGCCCACCCCAGTTGGTACAGTGTCTATATGCTCTGTGATGTTCTCCCTCCCATCACACAGGCCTGAACCTGATCTCTCTCAGGCTAGTGGCTGGAATAGTGTGTGCAGGCCTTCTGGAAACACCTCCATAACATGGCTGTGAACCAGCCAGTAATATCAACTGTTAAATGAGTACTTAATTAAGAGTTAATTGGGAATTTGTCAATTAAATTAACCACTTTTGGCAAAGTAAATTAATTAAATTAACTTAAATGAGGTCATCCAATTAACAAATGAACAATTGAAATGAACCCATGTCTGGCAAGCATTGTGTGTGAATGGCACACCTATGACTGTCCCGGTCAAGGGATGAATGTGATATATATATATATATATATATATATATATATATATATATATACATATATACATACACATATATACATACATATATATACATATATACATATATATATATATATATATATATATATATATATATATATATATATATATATATATATATATATATATATATATATATATATATATATATGAATTTATGTGACAGCGGCGCATAAAGGATTTTATGCGAGATAACAAGGCAATGAAGGCGATTTGAGGTTAGACCTTTTATGGTAGAGAGAGCATTGGCCTAATTACTCGCTCACGCGTATGGATACACCAACCACGTGACCTAGAGCCAGCCTCTCTCGATTTCCAAGTTAGCTTGTGTCGTTGTGAGACCTTTGCGCTGCAAATATTTCCGAATTTCTGTTGTTACTGATTAATCGTTATCGCTGAATTTGTTGATTTTATTGCAAGATCAGTTTTGTTGTTCGGTTTATTCCACTCCGTTTGAAAAATCCCACCCTCCCTCCCTAATATTGTGTTAACAGTTGTTACCCAGTTGTTATCTAATAAATCAAGTTGTGCATCATGTATGGATACACTGTGAAACACTGTAGACAGAGAGGTAGTTCACAAAGTTTTTGAATTTGTTGACGCTTTTCCCTGTTACAGTGTGGTACACGAAGTTTTGCATTAAAGCTTTTCCCTCCACTAAGTTTTCAGTAGTGTACAAAGGGTTTATAGTGCGGGTACTTTTTAAGAGTACATTTGTGTGGCTGTTTGGCCCTACCTCTTGGTCTGATGTGTTAGTAGTTATTGGTTGACTAATGTATAGATACGTAACACCAATATATATATATATATGTATATGTATATATATATATATATATATATATATATATATATATATATATATATATATATATATATATATATATATATATATATATATATATATATATGTGTATATATATATGTGTATATATATATATATATATATACACACATATATACACACATATATACACATATATACACACATATATACACATATATACACATATATACACATATATATACATATATATACACATATATATACACATATATACACATATATATACATATATATATATATATATATATATATATATATATATATATATATATATATATATATATATATATATATATATATATATATATATATACATATGACTACATATATATATATGACTACATATATATATATATATATATATATATATATATATGACTACATATACATAGTTACTTGACATGTCATGAACAGTAACATTTAATCACAAGACATAAATGTACACATCCAATGGTTCATAAAATGTTTTGGTCTTGACAAAATTAGTGTATAAAATAAGGAAGCACCTGTGTGGGCTTGCGCAAGAGTATCAAGAAATATCAATAAAACTTGCATTCTAACCACATGTATACTCAACACCCAAATAGCTACAGTGACACACACGCAAGCACACACACTGACAAGTATGCACGCCCATTGTCCACATATGGAGCACATCCACCACCACTAAGGAAGGACTCACTTGTTTCACACATTCTGCCTGTGTAGCCCTCTCTGCAATCACACCTGAAGCCATGTGAAGTATCTCTGCACGTGCCGCCATTTAAACAGGTGACGAGAACACAACCTGCGATCAAAGAACACTTATTGCATGTCTTGTATTGTATTGCATCTGAAATTAAACCATATGCTTTTTAGAGATAATATCCACATTGAGGTACTTTTTATATTTAATTATAATAGATGCTACACAATAACATATGTTGTGAATAAGTTATCAACATGTGCCTCATTTGAACTGTTGGCAAACTAATGAAAATAACTGTGTTATGAACATATCACATATATTGCTAAAAGGCAGGCATTTATGCAAGCCCAGTTGATTACGCAGGCAGGTTGACACATAAATCATTCCAAACATTGATCTGCCGACACAAAATAAATAAACAATGCAAAGTCTCACTTGGGATACACGGTGTGCCGTAATAGTTCGCATGACAGATGCAATGAAATCCACCATTCTCTGTGTCATGACAGGTTCCATGTTCACACTTCACCTCTGCACATGGTATGAGTCCTGGAAAAAGGTACAATATCACAGGTGAAATGTCACAGATGTAGTAATTAGCTTTGTAAAGAAAGTGTTGAACTGTGCCTTTGACAATGACTGCCGGAGGACGAGTATCGGCATTTACATTTATGAGAACCGTTGTGATACTGATCATGCATATAATTAAAATGTAACCAATGGTATTGAACAAGGGGGGACTTCACCCCTTTACTTTTTCAATAAACGTGGTGGTTACAAATATCATATCACACAAGCTTATTGATGATGCTGATGTCATTAGAAACGGCAGAATGTCATTTGTACAACCTAATATTATTTTTAATAAATAATGTCTCATATATATTGCTCGCCAATGAACTACGTAGGAACTACAAGAAGTGTACTATAAATAGATATCACATTGCATATCTTCATATTGAGGAAATGTCAAAACCAGCGCAACGTACACTAGAACTCGTGATAAACTCATTCTCATATATCCATAAGGATGATGGTTATCGAGTTTGTTCTTCAACTTTAAAAGGGAGGTATGGAGGGAAAGCACGGTTTAAAAATAAGTATTGAGATGACAGTAAAATTGTACTGTTTCTAACTGAACTAACACTAACAGGCCATAAACAAGGAGTGAATTCCAAAGAGATGGTGCAGCAAATATGAAAGTCCCAGTTAAAATATTTGTTTCAACTCTGGGAACAAAAAGTAGACCAGAACTAAATTGAATCTGTCTAGCTGCTTTCTTGCAGGAGCAAGCAGTGGATATATATGCTGGTTACTTAGACGAAAGTGTCTCATAGTACACATTTAAAAAATAATACGATATCGGACAGGAAGCCAATGCAGATATAACAGCATAACGTTGATACTTACTGGTTTCACACTTCGTTCCTGTATAACCGTATGGACAATGACACACGAAGCCTCTCAGAGTGTCTTCACATGTCCCACCATTGAGGCATGTCACATTAACACACCGCAGGACGACTGCAGTGCAAAAAACAGTGACATTTTAAATGGCAAATATGTTTCTAGTAAACTGTAAAAAACTAAATAATTTACGAAATGCAACATGGAATACAGTGGAACACTGTATCTTATATTGTCTGCCTCACAGAATACACCTTAGTGTGTTACATGAAATGTTTAGGATGTACGTGATGTCCAGTTCTCTACTGATGTCCAGTTCTCTACTGATGTCCTGTCAGGCTTCAGACAAACACTATGCAACACCGGCTGGAACCATAGTTAATTGTGAAAGAGTATATTCATAGGGCATACAAACATTTACATCATGTAAATGCCACTGACGCATAAACAAGATGGATGTTGAGTTTATTCTTTAACTTTGCAAAGGATCTAGGATCCTCAAGTTTACAAAATATACTATCAGTAGTATCACTGATTTCCAATTTCAATTGTCTAATAATGTTTTCACAGACACACACATACATCCACACACACACCCATATGCACGCACAACATGAATAAATTAAGTTGTTAATTTACTTATTGGTGGCCATGCACAATCCACATCCCAGATCCATGCAGAGACCCTTTCTGTAGGGTCGAATACATGTTTTCCATCCATGTGGTTCCATACATATTGTTCATTTTCAAAGCGATACCCTCTTGTGCAATTGATGAACATCTTACAGTTGTAAGGGTGTGGAACTTTGGTTTCATCCCGTGCGAATTTGTCCTCACTACATATGTTATCTTTGTCTGAAAGAAAACAAAACACCACTGTTGTATGTAAGTATTTTTCATCTATCTGACAGACACCAAAGAGTGAACATAGGGAACTGCCTTTCATCTGAGCTCCCTATTTCATTGGGTCTTCCCCAGGGTTCTGTCCTTGAACCATTTGTTTTCACTCTATAAACAACTCTCCTCAGCTCAGTTTTCAATAGTCACAAACTGAGACACTACCATTAAGCAAGGTTGAAATCATGATTTTTTTTTTTATTAATTTTTTTTTAAAAATCTGGTATATAGACATTTATATAGTTGTTTATATTTGTAAACTCTTTCAAACGTGTTCTATTCAAATCGATTTGGGTACTTGTCTTAACAGAGGGCACATGATTTTTGCTTACATAAAGACATTAGACAATGTCCACAAGGTCTCACCCCTGTAGTTGCATAATCTGTCTTGGAAAGGAAAGCATGCTGTGTGTCTGTGGTTGTTGCAGTGATAATTATTGTTTGCTAAGAAGGTGGATTAGCACCTGTCCAGGGCTCTGTGTACTCTAAGGGTCTTCAACCAGATTGAAAACTGGTACAGTATTAAACAATTGTAGTTCAGACTGTCTCACTTGAGTCAACATACTGAATTCGTAACTAGCACAAGCTCTAAGTGGACTTTAGCTCAGGGCTTCCGACTTGAAAAGATACTTCCTCTGGAAGACAAGTTTGTGTGGATTCACTGCATTCAGAAAGGGAATAGCTCAAACATACACAATGTCATAAAATATTTGACTGTCAGGCTATCTGATGACAATACAGCTACACAAGTGTGCGCACTTTGTGCTTTTGTATTAAAAAACATACAAAACTTTCTTGATCTTGATGCTTGTAAACAATTATTTGTGTTAAAAAAAAATTGTAAGTAAAAAATATCATAAATCAATTATTTTTTTGGAGTGATTTAAATCATGATTAAAATCAATGATTTAAATCAAATGGTTTAAATGAAACAACCCTACCATTAAGTAGGTGATTTTAACAAGAATTGCCATTCAAGTGAAAGGCCCAGATGGCAAGTGGACAAGGAAGCCATTGGCTTATCGAGAGTCCAGCAATGTTCATCTACGTGTAACCCGCCCTCCTGAAATATGTGTAAACCTTGTTTTTAAACATATTCATGCTGTTAGATAATTTCTTCCATTCATTTATTGTCCTCCGTGAGAACGAGTACTTCCTGATATCCAATCTACACTGATCCTTTACTAATTTTACCTCATGTCCTCTAGCTCTGCTATCTTTCTTGAGTCAGAAAAACATATTTCTACCAATATTTTTATACCCATTCAATATCTTAAAAACTTCAATCTGATCTCCTGTTAACCTCCTTGTCTCTAGAGTTGTTAAAACACATTCTTTCAGGCGTTCTTCATAACTAAGGTCTCTCAGTTGTGGAATAATTTTAGTTGCTGTCCTCTGTATGCGTTTAGTTGCTCTCCTCTGTATCCTTCTTACGATATGGTCTCCACGCTTGTATTAGTGCCCTGCACGAGCCCGGCTTTGGGCCCAAGCCCGGCCCGCAACCCGCTCTGGGCCTCTACTAAATTTTGCGGGCAAAGCCAGTCCTGGGCATAATAGCAATGCGTAGTATTGCATACACAGTACACACATTACATAATACATATTACTACTACATAGTACATACAGAATACAGATGCATATTTTTAGCATGAATGTAGCCTTTTGCATAGATCTAATGGCCCCATACCAGACCATTCAAGTTCACTTGGCTGGAAGCAGCCAGCCCCAAATGTTTACTTGTCCAGCACACTATGGACAGTAGACAGCAAACGATAGTATAGACATTATACAATGTTCATATATTATTATTTTTATTTAATAAAACAATACGTATGTATTACAGTTTATTACAGTTTATTTATGTTTCGTTTTATCACACGATAATAGGTTTTACTTTTCAACATTTAACGAGCCGTGGGCTTGCGGGCCACGGGCTTACCCGACTGGCCTGCAGGTATGGGCCAGGCCTGGAACGTGTGGGCCGGGCTGGGACTGGGCCAAACATTAATGGTCTTGGCTGGGCCTGGACCTAAATTCTACTTTGCGGAATTGGGCCAGGCTGGGTTTGACAAATTGTTGCGGGCCTGGATTCTAGCTGCTAATTGCGGGCCGGGCTTGGGCTCAAATTATAGGCCTGTGCAGGGCACTAGCTTGTATACAATATTCTAAATGAGGTCTAACTATTGCTTTATGCAGAGGTATAATTAGCTTTTTTCTTTGTATGTTATGTTTCTCCTAATCAACCCAAGAATTTGATTACCCTTTGAAACTGCTACACCACACTGCTCTCTATTCCTGATACTAATTGCACCCTAAAGCAGTTCATGGGTTTTCTTTGTGGTATTTTCCACTGGATGACTGAGAATAGAATAAAGATTTATGCCGGTAAAACATAATTTCTTTTTTATCAGTATACAAAAGCAGCACGACAAAAAAACATTTTTCTTACACTTATCTTAATAAAAACAATGTCAGCATTGGATTTTACAATTATCTTTGACAAATTTTTTTATTTTATACAGCATATTTCTCAAAAGTGTGGTTTCTGTTTCTGTCATATTTGTGATCTATGCTGTCATCCATCAATTATTTTTTTGGAGTGATTTAAATAATGATTAAAATCAATGATTTAAATCAAATGATTTAAATGAAACTACCCTGCCATTAAGTAGATGATTTTAACAAGAATTGCCATTCAAGTGAAATGCCCAGATGGCAAGTGGACAAGGAAGCCATTGGCTTATCGAGAGTCCAACAATGTTCATCTACGTGTAACCCGCCCTCCTGAAATATGTGTGAACCTTGTTTTTAAACATATTCATGCTGCTAGCAGTTATACAATCCGTAGATAATTTCTTCCATTCATTTATTGTCCTCTGTGAGAACGAGTTCTTCCTGATATCCAATCTACACTGATCCTTTACTAATTTTACCTCATGTCCTCTAGCTCTGCTATCTTTCTTGAGTCAGAAAAACATATTTCTACCAATATTTTCATACCCATTCAATATCTTAAAAACTTCAATATGATCTCCTCTTAACCTCCTTGTCTCTAGAGTTGTTAATACACATTCTTTCAGGCGTTCTTCATAACTAAGGTCTCTCAGTTGTGGAATAATTTTAGTTGCTGTCCTCTGTATGCGTTTAGTTGCTCTCCTCTGTATCCTTCTTACGATATGGTCTCCACGCTTGTATTAGTGCCCTGCACGAGCCGGGCTTTAGGCCCAAGCCCGGCCTGCTCTGGGCCTCTACTAAATTTTGCGGGCCGAGCCAGGCCTGGGTTACATTTTGTGGGCCTGGGCCGGGGTTGAAAAACTATTAAACACATTGGGCTTGGGCCGGGCCTGCATCTAGTGTGAGTGGGCTGGGCTGGGCCTGGATCTAATAAAACTATTAATACAAAACCCAGATTTTTTATTTTAATATTAATAAAAACTGATTATAAATTGTATTTCCAGGTTAACGAATGTTTAAAATTATTTCTTCAGTATTACGTAGTTGCAAATTGAGACTTTGCATAGAATTATGAATGACACCAGTGCTTTATATATTGGAATGTAGTTTAACCTATTTTTAACAATGGGACTTCTAATGGTATAATTATAATAATGTGCATTCTTTTAATAAAGACATTTCATATAATAGCAATGCATAGCATTGCATACACAGTACACACATTACATAATACATATTACTACTACATAGTACATACAGAATACAGATGCATATTTTTGGCATGAATGTAGCCTTTTGCATAGATCTAATGGCCCCATACCAGGCCATTCAAGTTCACTTGGCTGGAAGCAGCCAGCCCCAAATGTTTACTTTAGACATATTTGCAGAGGCAATCAAGCCATGATTAACCACCAACTTATCACCCTTTGACCCTACCAGTGGACATTCTCTTGTCTAAGTCTTTCCTCCAAATCTTGCCTGCCTGAATGACCTGCCCACTGGCCACTGCCCACTGCCAGGGTTAGCATGTGACGAAGTAAAAGTATTTCGTTACAATACGTGAGTAGTTATTTCAAGTAATCCGCATGTAACGATGTAGAATTTTGACTAAATATTTTTACTTGTAACGAAGTAGTTTTATTTAAAGTAACGCGACTTTTTACTCCGTTACTTTTATTTACTTTGCAGTATATTTTCGTTACATTTTTGGCGAAACCTCTGCTGCCGGTGGCGCTCCACCATCAATGGCATTTCATAAACTGTGCATAGTTGCCAGGCCAAAAGCTATTAATATTATTCAATCACATGCCAGGTCGCGATCATATTTGCATACCAACCTCTCTTTGGGAAAACGATGCAACCATTGTTTTATATATACGTCAGTGAACGAAGTCTGCCAAATATTGGCATAGGTCAGGTCAAGGCCGTTGATATGAAATGTCACTGAGCACACAACGCTTGAACACCATCTCAAACCATGATGCAAATGTCTTTGTTGCACCATATAAACTATTAATCAGTAAGTTTCCAATACGTATTATATAAATAAAATTTGCAATTTTGATAATGTATTGATAATCCCCATACACTGACGCAATTCTGATATTCGTGAGCGATCACGCTTCGTGGATCGAGAACTTCACAAATTTTCACCCATTGTCAGCAATGGCCTTACTGGCTTTAAACAGCATTAAACAGCATTTTTCTTTCATGAATAAAATTCATATTGAGATGTTTTCATAGCTTACTCTACAGAACCAAAGAATTGATACAGCATCTTTTCCCAGCAATGGCTTACTCAAGCTGACCCATAATATCAATGACAGGGACAGGGGCCATGACAGGGCACACTTTTAATTGTAATTAGCAACAGCATTCCTCTGTTGCACTAGTCTGTCTTCTGATCAATTCTAGCCCCAGCTGGTACCAGGTAACCAACACAGCTAGCTGCTAAAGCCTGTTGTTTCAATGTTTGTGTGAGCTGATAAGACATGCCTTGGAAGACATGAGAAGGTGGGAGTTCACAAGCCAGATGGCTTCATCAGCTAGGCATCACATTTCTTTGTTAATTTTACTACGGACAGTGCTAGGTGGTATTACCTCTGACCAGTTTCCCTGAGAGGCTACTACTACAACAGTACTACTGGACTGACCTTCTACCTACTCAGATACAATCACACCTGCGTATACATATCCTCTTGTACAATCTAGCTCCTCCCATACCCCAGTGGAACAGGCCGATAAAAAGACAGATTGTGCATTATAATTAATTAAGTTCTGTATTTAACTGAAATTATTTGATGTTGTGAGCTTTCACTAATGAAAATGTAATTTTCAAAGCATCAAAGTGAGCACCATGTTCAAGGGTGGCAGACCGCCTGACCAGCTAAGGCTGTCTGGGAACACTTTGTTATAGGCAGAGTGGTTGCAAAACAGCTGTCAGATGCAAGCTGTGTAATTTATATAATATTACTCGTGATATTTTGTTGTTATTTCTAAGTGTTGTATTTTTACTTCTACTTTTACTTCAAGTATTTTTTTAAAGTAGTTTTACTTTTTACTCAAGTACTTTTTTACAAAGTACTTTTACTTTTACTCAAGTAGTTTTTAGGTGAATTACTTAAGTACAAAATTAAAGTCATTCAGTTAACCCTGCCCAGTGCCAACCCCAGTTGGTAGTTGGTATTTTTTTATTGTTAATTATTGTCTACTGTTTAGTGTCTACAATTTTCCCAGTACTGATTCATTCACACTTGTACTAATTCACATGTCTGAACCTGATCTGTCTCAGACTAGTGACTGCAGGCCTGCTGGAAATGCCACTGGGTGTCAGTGCCAGTGGGTGACATTTAATTGAAATATCAATTATTACCAAATTAACTGCCCTTACTGGTAACATTAATTCATTAAATTGAGTTAACTTAGCTAATTCAATTAACAACCTAAATTAGGGTTATGGTTTGCATAAGTTAGGGTTAGACAAACAAATCTACTAAAACCATAAGCCAACAAATTAAAGCCATATATAAAAATTAATATGTTATAATACTTAACAGTAATGCCAATGAAAAGTTGATTATTTTTCTTCAGGATATTCGTCCGTTTGAAACAGTTGGTGGTGCTGGATTTTTAGAACTTGTCCAGCACACTATGGACAGTAGACAGCAAACGATAGTATAGACATTATACAATGTTCATATATTATTATTTTTTATTTAATAAAACAATACGTATGTATTACAGTTTATTAATGTTTCGTTTTTATCACACGATAATAGGTTTTACTTTTCAACATTTAACGAGCCGTGGGCTTGCGGGCCACGGGCTTACCCGACTGGCCTGCAGGTATGGGCCGGGCCTGGAACGTGTGGGCCGGGCTGGGACTGGGCCAAACATTAATGGTCTTGGCTGGGCCTGGACCTAAATTCTACTTTGCGGACCTGGGCCAGGCTGGGTTTGACAAATTGTTGCGGGCCTGGATTCTAGCTGCTAATTGCGGGCCGGGCTTGGGCTCAAATTATAGGCCTGTGCAGGGCACTAGCTTGTATACAATATTCTAAATGAGGTCTAACTATTGCTTTATGCAGAGGTATAATTAGCTTTTTTCCTTGTATGTTATGTTTCTCCTAATCAACCCAAGAATTTGATTACCCTTTGAAGCTGCAATACCACACTGCTCTCTATTCCTGATACTAATTGCACCCTAAAGCAGTTCATGGGTTTTCTTTGTGGTATTTTCCACTGGATGACTGAGAATAGAATAAAGATTTATGCCGGTAAAACATAATTTCTTTTTTATCAGTATACAAAAACAGCACGACAAATTTTTTTTTTTTCTTACACTTATCTTAATAAAAACAATGTCAGCATTTGATTTTACAATTATCTTTTAAATTTTATTTTATTTTATACAGCATATTTCTCAAAAGTGTGGTTTCTGTTTCTGTCATATTTGTGATCTACGCTGTCATCCATCTGTTGACAACTTTAATATTGCCTACCGATTTCGAGATTGGCTAACCCTTTTGTTTGGTTGTGCCTCAGAGTTTCCGAGGAATTAAATGCAAACAAGTTTTCTTGATATTATTATTATAACACACAACTCAGTATTGACTAAATCAACAAGATAAGTATCAATAAGAATACGTGAAATATAACATATACACACAACTCTTTTATATCAGATTTACCATCTTTCTGTATCCTTTTTGAGATAAATATTTTGTCCTGATTCTGCAGGACAATACACCACAGGTTAATACATTAATTATTTTTTAATACACAACACTAGTTTTACTTGACTGGAATAAACAGGACAGACATTCAAAACCATTTGAAAATGACCTCTCTTGGTCATCGCTCCTGACGCACTGTCCCATACACTTTTTGTAGACAAAGATGATGCTTACATCACTAGAGACAAACAACCAATCTAGAGTCAATCATTAGCAATAAAACTACATTGGATTAAGAATATCTGCCAATCAACTTACCAATAGCGCAGTTATGGAATGGTTCACCTCCGTAACATCCACACCTCGGACACACGCACACATAGTCATCTACTCCCTTGCTGACACACGTTCCCCCGTGTTGGCATGGCCTGTGTCGCTCGCAGTATGGACGTACTGTCCAACCAGGCAATAGAAGAAACAGATTAACACAACTTAGTGACCCTGTCTCACAACAGAGAAAACTCTGCAACTAGATGCTGAAGATAAATGAGGGAATCTATTTACCAGGGCATACTAAAACTCAGAACTGACAAAATCAGTTATTATCACATGAAACAAAAATAACTTCTGCTGCAAATAACCGTGGGACAGAATGTTATTATAAATGTTGTTGCGCTCCTCTTTATCCCTGTAGTCCGGGGTGAGAATGGCACCGATACCGGTCGTCAATTTTTTTCCCCTTCTTCTTCATCACTGATCCCATTTCACTACCGTCTCCACTGCTCATCTCCACTCCCCCCTATCCCTTGCTCATTCTAAAAAAAATAATTACCTGGTGTTGTTGTTGTTGATGTTGTTGTTGTTGTTGTAGGAGTATCTGTTGTATGTGTTGATTCATTTCGTTCTGTTGACGTGGTTGAGACCACGTGTGTTGTCGGGGATGTGGTTGTGGTCGTAGGCCATGCACTGGATGACGTTGGAACCACGGGTGTTGCAGTGGGTGAGGTTATGGTATGTTCTGGTGCTGATTCCATTGTGAGTCTGGCAGCACTAGGGTCCTTCAGGTACTGGTTAAACTGGCCTTCCCCTTTCTTCATTTCCTTCAGTAGATGATCCTTGAGTTGTTCCTTCGTGGTTTCTCCCGACTTCAGGACTACTTGAAAGTGTACTTTTACACTCCCCTTGCTATGGAAAGTAATCAGAAATATTTGAGTTGGCAGTAGTAGGGGCTTCTCTTACAAAGAAGTTGGCAGTAGTAGGGGCTTCTCTTACAAAGAAGTTGACAGTAGCAGGGGCTTCTCTTACAAAGAAGTTAGCAGTAGTATGGACTTCTCTTACAAAGAAGTTGGCAGTAGCAGGAGCTTCTCTTACAAAGAAGTTGGCAGTAGCAGGGGCTTCTCTTACAAAGAAGTTGGCAGTAGCAAGGGTTTCTCTTACAAAGAAGTTGGCAGTAGCAGGGGCTTCTCTTACAAAGAAGTTGGCAGTAGCAGGGGCTTCTCTTACAAAGAAGTTGACAGTAGCAGGGGCTTCTCTTACAAAGAAGTTAGCAGTAGCAGGGGCTTCTCTTACAAAGAAGTTGGCAGTAGCAGGGGCTTCTCTTACAAAGAAGTTGGCAGTAGCAGGGGCTTCTCTTACAAAGAAGTTGACAGTAGCAGGGGCTTCTCTTACAAAGAAGTTAGCAGTAGCAGGGGCTTCTCTTACAGAGAAGTTGGCAGTAGCAGGGGCTTCTCTTACAAAGAAGTTGGCAGTAGCAGGGGCTTCTCTTACAAAGAAGTTGGCAGAAGCAGGGGTTTCTCTTACAAAGAAGTTGGCAGTAGCAGGGGCTTCTCTTACAAAGAAGTTTTACAAACATAATCTACATAACATCATCAATGTGAAACAGGAGCAACACTATTAGTAAATGTACACTAATTACCACAAGGAGAAATTGTCATTCTTGCAATAATTAATTTAACATCTCACAGCAATTACTATATCTCACATAACATAGAGGGCTTATTTTGAATATTCCTGCTTCCATTCACAGCCTCACTCCACGTTGCCACAGTTTATACTGCATCAATGAAGACCAGGCACTGATCACAATGGAGGTTAACCTCGGATATAATTGTATCCTATCCATGGACAGTTTAAATTATCATACACTCGTGCCTGACAAAACAGGATTAGGGTCAACAAAAAGGACATGTTGTAAAAAAACATTAAATAAATAAATAAAAGTTCTTTGATGTGCCAGTTTCTAGTTTACGCTAATCACTGCACGTTCAAACTAGAAGTCCATTAAAATATATAAATAAATTAATTAATTAAAACATTATCGCAGAAAAGCATATAACGTTCTCCACAGCAATGGTTACAGTCCATAAAAAACAGTATTTCACACACAGCCATATGTACAGTGGAAGAGATGAGTCTTTAGTTTGTGCTTAAATAGTGTCAATGAAGGTGTGTCACGGAGGGAGAGTGGTAGCGTGTCCAATGTGTGGGGCCGGTTGTTCCAAAACCATGTTTGCCGATGGACTTGGACACTGGTGGAACAGCTGCAGATGGTCGTATAGCTGCCGTAGCCGAGGATGTCTAGTTCTTTGATTCAGCAGCTCAGAAAGATAGGCAGGTGTCAGATCATGTATAGCCTTATATATATATATATATATATATATATATATATATATATATATATATATATATATATATATATATATATATATATATATATATATATATATATATATATATAGAACCTGAGTGATATGCACAGAGATAGGTGTAAGAACAACCAGGCGGGCTGCCCTGTTGTGTATCTTATGGAGGCGTGTCAAGTGATATTCAGGCATGTCCAGTAGGAGGGCCTTGCAGTAATCCAGATTTGAAACAACCAGAGCAATTTCCAATGAGTGACAGACACGCTTCATGATGTAGGGCCTGGCCTGATGGATTTGATACATCTCAGATGCAAACTTGCAAACAGCAAACATTACCTAAATCTAGTGACGTGGCATGTCTTCATATCTTTGCTGAGGCCACTGTCTGCTAGAGTCGTCACTGTCTACAAAATTAATTAATTAATTACATGTTAGTGGTGAATTAAGTTGTAATGATACCTGAGAGAAACAATACGGGATTGTAAGAAGTGTATCATATCGGAGTACCTTGTGTATCATATCGGAGGACCCTGAGTATCATATCGGAGGACCTTAACATCTTTGGGAATGTTCATGTTTTAGCTTTATGACCATAACAACGTTTCACTCATGTTTTGTGGGTTTCAACTTGATTCAATTGTACAAAGTAAGCGTTATTATCCCAACAACATAATTGCAATGCATGTTATATTATGTAACGCTAACTGAAATATGATCACTGTTGAGTGACAGTCACACTACCTATAGTGACAATAACTATGATGATCACATGAGAAGAATGACCAGTTTTTATGGCACTGTCCAATAAAATGTCAACATGGACAATTCTGTCTATATACACTAACTTTGTCGCAGAAATCCTCCTTCAGTTCTTTGTATTGCGTTGAGTTTGGGTTTCCATATGTTGCCGGTTTGTATTCCAGTTTATCCAGCCACATAGTTCCGTAGATTGTCTCTGGAAAACGGGAACATCAGTGTCTAACATAATTAATATAAACAACTTAATCCAGAATGTTTTTTTTACAAAGAGTGCGATATTTGGATATTTTCTATTCGGCTAATACAACCATATGTGCCAACATGCTTTATGAATGTCCTGTTTGACGGTAGCCTTTTATTGTAGCACTCATTGGTGCGCTGCATAAATCAGCACCAACAGTATTTGTTTATTTAGCAAGATTTAACAAAGCTAGATTAAGAAAAGCAAGGCTTGACAAAATTAAACAGGCAATGTTAAAGAGGCGTGATTTAATAAAGCAACATTTAATGAGACAGTCTTACCAGTTGGGCTGGACTTTTCCCCTGAAATAGAAAGACATGATTTAATCTAATTGTCTTTGTAAAACAATTATATATATATATATATATATATATATATATATATATATATATATATATATATATATATATATATAGCAAATTAAAATTATTATCCAATTTCAATTATAAACTACCTAAACCAAAGTGGTGAGAAGAAAATATATATTGTAATATATTGTAATTGTAATATATTCATAATCATGATGTTTATCAATGTGTCTTTTATAGTAAATTTAACAATTGGTTTAACTTCACTTTTAAATTAATTTGTTTGCACAGCTTAATGTGACAAATCATGAAAGGACTTCTCGACTTTTGTTAGACAATACTGACGGCTTTCATTTGTGCATTTTCTTTCATTGGACTTCCTGGTTTACATTAAGAAAGGAAGAATTTAACACAGAAAGGATTAAGGCTTGCATTGGTATCCAATACAACTGTGGTGGATGCTAACTCGATGCTTTTTACTGAAAAAAAAACCTTTGAAGGGAATTACCCCTGTGGCTTCAATGTGCAGATCAATGAATGGTGTGAAATTTCACAATTACCAAATCAAAATGAAACCACATTATGTTATGCAAGCCACCAAAATTGCATATGTGGGGCTGTGGAGTAATTTATGTGACAAAATTCTGGTATGATGTCATTACTGCATAACTACATGTTAGCTATGTCACATTTGGAAGATTATTTAACTATCTTTCCACCCATACCTCATTTATTATAGTTTGGAATATTTGCATTGATTAAATGGAATACTATCTACCCCTCAAATTGAGAAATGTCTGGTCAATTTATCACACTTAAAATCAAGAAACAATGTTCAGCATAAGAAACTACAAATAAAAATTGGTTCTTACTTGCTGAGTATGTAGTATCTATGGCGTGACTTTAAAGATTCATCAGTTGCTGCAAGCTTGAGTTGTTCTATAGTATTAAAATATTCCACTTTGGGAATTAGATGTTTTTGACATATTTGAAACCTTTTGTAAAGTTCTTCCTTAAATTGTACTTCATAATTATCCTGTGCCACTGTGATAGCTATGCCAAGAGGCAAGTGATTAACACCTACGGATTGTGTTCTTTGTATAGGGAGAAGCAATGCACAATAGCCAGTTGAGACAGTCACCATTGTTAGGCAATTAGCATTCCCAGTTGGAGAATGGTTTGGTCATCCATTACCTGTCCATCAAATCAGAGAACACTAGTGAGATAGCTGTCAATCAAACTGTCAGGGGGAGGGTTAGAATCTTGTACCCAGAGAGGGATAAATTATTAGCAAAGTGTTGCTATTTGCAAATATATAGCAAATATTTATTCACTTTGTTTATCTACTTGAGTAATGTGAATGTCTGAAGAATTATGAAAGCTGACATTAATACACAATTAACATTGGAACAATATACAATGACAAAAGTACACAAATTGTTATTACACAGTATGACTGAAATGGCCACCAGTCAAATTGTGTAATAACAGTGCCTTATTTCCAGTCATTTCTGGAATTTTCAGTCATTTCGCGAAATGCCTGAGTGAAACAGTCATTTCGCGTAATGCCTAAACATGTCAGTCATTACATTACACGAAATGACTGATTACGCAGATTGACTGTAACATATATATATATATATATCTATATATATATATATATATATATATACATATAAATATACATATAAAATATTCTATTCCAATAAAATCCTCGTGAGACCCAAGTTGGATTGGTAAACTGGGGAGTTATGGAGGATAAGCAAATTTAAACAGGTGGGTTTTTAGCTAATGGCGAAATGTTGTTATATTTCCTACAGATTTAAGGTAGTTGGGTGGCTATTATATGCTAGTCTTGAATTGAGTAGTTTCAGTACAAGTTTTTAAATTATTTTTTAAATGTAAATTAACAATTTCTTCACAAATTGTAGTTGAAATACTATATGATATTCCAGATTAATAAAAATGCTCGTGTTTCATTCATTTGTTATGTGAAAATGTAAAAAAGTAGCCATACAATGCCAAATTATATCGTATTGAGAAAATCCCCAAAGAAATGACATACATAATATTATAAGTATGAGCATCACTGATAACTTTGAGGAAAATTTTGGTTAACGTAACAAATTCTGTATGCTACATCACCATGAATAAGTTAGCAAAAGTTGAATAGCAGCCTAAGGTGGCAGTGTAACCCCTCACCAATCATAATTCAAATTCGTGTAATGTTGCCTCCATGTAAGACGCGATCATACAGCTTGGGAAGTGTTGTAGTTTTTCTAAAACGTTAAATTAGGTAATGTTTCCTAGTTATTAGTGATAACAGAAATGTCAATATGTAAAGTATAGGCCAGTTTGTTGATTTTAATTAGTTTTTATGCGCTAATGTTTAGTAAGTCATTTGGAAGTTTATTCGATGTGTTAAGCCTAGATTAACAACAGAAAAACAGGTTTCTAAAGGTTTATAATTAAACCACCCAAGTGGATATGGACACAATCCATATGGTGTCAAAGATTGATGGTACTGTTTAGACACTTCAGCCTTCCCTTTAATCCTGACATTTGTTGCTCTGACCCGAGGGTCAACGTAATTGGGGAACTGAGAAGGAGCCCTGGGAACCCTGGATTTGGCGCAGCTCCAAGAGTTCAAAAGTTTAACTTGCAAAATTGGGAAAGGAAGATTGGCAGACGTCATTGTCCAGTGGTTGAGAGGGTGGGTGGATTTAACAAGTTGACCAATAGTAAAGCGTACTGGGTATTTAAGCAATCACAGCGCCTCTAGTGACGGCGTCTGATTTTGGAAAACTGGGAGTATAAATACCCCGGAGGAGCGTTTACAAGGGGGCGGCAAGACTATTTTAAATTCACACTTAGGTGTGTAGTCATGCTGAATTTTAGGCATCAAAATTTTCAGTAAGGGTGGTCCTGGCGGGCCATACCTGCTTTAGCATTAGAATTCAAAATTTCCGGCCAGAATTTTATTGTCAAATCTTCTAGATTTTAAGAATCTGTATACATTTTGAGTGATGTTTACATTCACTACTTTTCTTTACGGTTTACAGTGATAGATGTCTTCACTGTTATTTTTATTTGTCATCGTGAGTGATTATATTGCTACTATGTACGTAGCCGTCTGATGCCAAGATTAAAATCGTTTCGAACCTGGAGAACAATGCGTTGACTACACTTCTGTAGTACTCTATGTACTCATTGGTCGAGTGAGTACAAATTCAGTTATAAATCTCGACCTGGCGAGCGCAAAAACGACGGACAATCAAAATATCCTTCGTTGTGAGAAATGCCTCCTGGACCATTGCGTGCGGCCCCGAAGAAGACAAGAAGAGGGAGGTATATATCTTACAAATAGATACATGTATCATGCTAGAAATTAAACATTCTTATCTGGCGTTTTATATATTGTTGACAAAACATAACGCCCATTTCTAATATGGACATGTCCCCTTAATTTTGCCGCTACAAAGCAGTAAATATATGTATCTGCTGTCTGCTTGTTTGTCGTATTTGATAGGTAATTGTACAGATCTTAAAAATAATGCGATATCAGACAGGGAACCAATAAAATGATTTAAGACGTAATGAGTGAGACAAACGAGGAGACCAGGTAACTATCCTTGCCAAACAATTTTGCTTATGTTGAAGTTGCAAGATGTCCTTGAGAGCAATATTAAGATAAAAAGAATTGCAATAGTCAAGTCTACTGCTAACAAAATACATATACCTGCAAACACGACGAAGGTCACGAATGTGATAAAAGCAGCAACGACAAGTTTGTGAAATATGCTGTCTAAAATTAAAATTACCATCGGCATCAGGTAACTCCTATATTCCGTGATGTGATGGGCAATGTGAAATTCTGGCTCAGCATAGGCGTTGGGAAAAAACAATCAAGTTTACCACGCTGCTTTTGTGTACCAATAATAAGAAACTCTGTTTTATTTGCATTTAACTTCAATTTGCTGTTAGTCGTCCAGAGGAATACATTCTGGAGACAATTCTTGAGTTGGCTTATTAAAAGGTAAAAATTCATATCGCTGTTGAAGATTCAAAACAATGACGATCCATTTAGATCTGCACCATGTGGTTTGTGTGTCTGTTTGTTTGTTGGATATGTGTCTGTTACCATAATTTCTAACACACAAACTGACTTTCATAGCTGCTGAAGAATCATACCCATGCTATCCAATGAATACAACAGGCACATCAATGGTGTTGTTGCTCAAATGGTGATTATACATGTATCCGCAAAAAAAGATTTCAACTGGGCACATCTTCATGTCATATTTCTGGTAATTAGATTCTTACCTGTCAGGTAAACAATGACGCCAGGGAGGATTGCAATGACCACAACTGTGATCACTATACCCAGAATAATGAGACGTCGATTGGAGCACACCTTCGAGTCAGACTGCTGTCTTGACATAGTCCTGAATGTGGCTGGCCTAGGCGGTAGACTCAAGGCAAACTTATCCTTAATGGGCTGACTGGGCTAAAACACAATGTGGATAAATACACCACATAGTCGTGAAGAAGTGCAAGTTGTAATATACAAATAAGTAGTTATAAACAACAAACTTGTTAGTCACATGAGTCACATCCTATTATACTCCAAGCCCACTGCCCCCAGCATATTACTCCAAGCCCACTGCCCCCAGCCTATTGTTCCAAGCCCACTGCCCCCAGCCTATTACGCCAAGCCCACTGCCCCCAGCCTATTACTCCAAGCCCACTGCCCCCAGCCTAATACTCCAAGCCCACTGCCCCCAGCCTATTGTTCCAAGCCCACTGCCCCCAGCCTACTATTCCAAGCCCACTGCCCCCAGCCTACTATTCCAAGCCCACTGCCCCCAGCCTATTATTCCATGCCCACTGCCCCCAGGCTACTATTCCAAGCCCACTGCCCCCAGCCTATTATTCCAAGCCCACTGCCCCCAGCCTATTATTCCAAGCCCACTGCCCCCCAGCTTATTATTCCAAGCCCACTGCCCCCAGCTTATTATTCCAAGCCCACTGCCCCCAGCTTATTATTCCAAGCCCACTGCCCCAGCTTATTATTCCAAGCCCACTGCCCCCAGCCTATTAGTCCATAGTTGGATTTAGCATTCTCTGCAGGTTGGGGGACAACATTAACGGGAGCCACGATGTTGTATTGATGCCAGAGGCTGACTCTATACACAATGTGTACACAAGGACCAATATGCACAGGAAAGGTGCAGAGCTCAAAAAAACATTCAGAATTCATTCCTGAGGTGTATTTTTTTTTATTTCTGAGTTGACGATGGGGACATATCCCTAGCTGCAAGGGACACAAAATTTTTGTGATGGGGTCATGACCCCCGACCCCAAAACATTCCATCTACATGTTACTGTTATCCCATTACCCTAAGTCAGCATACCTTACTGAAGTCTTCAGTGTAAATGTTTCCAGGACGCTTGTCTGGTGATTCCTGTAAAATGAAAACGTAGCGTTTATGTCATTTTCCATATTTATTATTTTAAATTATGACCATGACGTTAGAAATGTATATTAAGCAGTTTTTACACCATCAACATGAAAATTGTAGATGGGTCATTCTGTTTCAAATGGTCAAAACGCTGATGTCTCAGAATTTCCTTAAATTTTAACCAATGAATAAGTAGCTAAACCTGAGCACTTTTGCAAAAAAACTAAGGATTTGCATGCGAACTGTGTCTGTAACACCCTATAATGTGAAGAGGGGGTAAGCGCCTAAAAACGTACCCGTTATTTTTATAAATTTTCAAGTGCTTCTAACTTGAGAAATTTACAAGCGACATATTTGAAATTTGTGAATAAGTAGACATATTGGCACAGATTATCTATGCAAAATTCAAGAATCATAAGGCAAAGGACAATGGGTATACCAGGTGCACAAAAAGTATTTCAGCAGTCTTTATTTCTTTGTTGTGTTACAATACAATGTCCAAATTGCTACCATCTATTGTCAGGGATACTGGCATGTATCTATTAGTTCACTAGACTTCTAGTTGCTACACTTTCAGAATAATTCAGCATTAAATCTGAATTTTTTTTCTTACATTTTACAAATTTCAGCACCCAAAATTACTACAATTTTTTAACTGTGCATAGTCCTTTATTAGGTAAACAACATATTAAAATTTAAGATTTTTTTTAATTAAAGAGAAAACTCCACTGCAGGGATTCACGTTTAACTCGCGCAAATCAATAATCTAGGGAGCGATTTATCGCTCGTGTCAATTGTTAAAATCGCTCGCTGCCTGCAAGTGTTCGTCTTGACAAGTAGTTTCTTGAGTATTAGATTCACTAGGAGTAGGAAAGTCTAACCTCTTTATTTATAAAGCAGTGTTCAGGCTCCAATATTCGGAGTTCACATATCATCCGTCACCGGCGATGGCGATCGCAGCCTGCTGCACCAAGATTGTAAGAACGCCATCGAAGCTATGCTGGCCACGCGGTTTATAAAAAGTTATCAAATGAGTGGACTAACGTCGATGTGTATTATGTTTAAATGTCACATAATGTTGTATGTCGGAACTTAATAAAATACATGTATACATGTACAGTTATGGAATAGTTAAGGGATCAACAATATTTCGCTACGATCTGACTGACCGACTACGCTGTAATGGGAATCAAATATAATAACCTGGATCTGAACTACCGAAAATGTATGAGTTGACACGGAGTGTAAAAGTTGATTAGACATTGAAAACTATAATTTTAGTAATTGTTCCACTTCGTCTTTCAACCGCTCTGAACACATAAATTCAAGACGCACATCTCTGGTACCACTTAACATTGATTCACTGTTTCATGTGCGGATGACAAATTCATATTTTTGCGCACCGAGTTTGAGTTGTGCGTTTGGCATTATGATGCAACGGAAGCATGCCATTTCACCCCCAGTTTATATTGATGTTGCCTACTAAGCAGCAAGCTGCATTTATGAGTTATGACTATACATCTAATTCTTATACGTGGCGTATTTGTGTATCTCAATTGCAATTTTCAAACCGACTAAGGCTAATCGAAGTCGCACACGAAACAGTGGCACAGTACACTCCCACTGGTCTTGCCTAGGCTACGCCTATGGTAATCGATGACATGTTGCAATTCAAAACTGTTTCACCAATTCAATGTATGGGGTTTACTAAAGTAAACATTTATTTCTTTGTACAAAAGTCAGCGCCAACAAGCACCAATTAAAATTTCATGGCGACAACGACAGAATCCAATTGGGAAATGGTGGCGCTGGTAAAAAGAACAACTAATAAATCACTTGCCTAAATTAATTAGGCATATTTAGACGAGCGATTTATCGCGTTGTTTTCAAATGTGAAGTCCTGTCATTGGGCAGAACAGTCAACAGCAATATAATTGTTTGCATAGATAATAGGTACCAATATGTGTACACATTCAGCAAATTTCAGATATGTAGCTTATAAACTTCTCAAGTTAAAAGCACCTGAACTCCTGAAGACAGATAAAAATAACAGGTGCATTAACCCCATTTTAGGGTGTTACAGACAAAATTTGCATGTAAATGCTTAGTTCATTTGCAGAAGTGCTCAGGTATAGCTACTTGGTTGATTGTCACAAATGCTGATAGTAGACCTGGGGCGTAAGTACTCGGCACTCATGAACTCGAGTACATTTTTTCAGTACAGCTGTACTTGTACTCATATAACTTATGGGTCATGTACTCGTACTCATACTCAATGTGCTCAGATTTTACAAGTACGTTACGAGTACATCTGAGTACTTTCTCAATATATGTTGTGAAAATTTATTTATTTGTAGTTAACAAAATGAAACTTTCCTGAAATATTTCAATGTTCACCAATTTTTTTAAATACTTTGTTAACTTTGTTATTTATTATTTCTGATTAATATGACTATGATACCACCACCCGAGGCGGTTACCCCAGCTTACCACCCTACACCCCCATGGTGGCACTCTTCCATGACCATAACTGTGATACCCAATAGGCAACAAGCTGCATTTTCCAGTCAGAAACACCCAGTTAAGCATACAATTGTAGGCTACCAGTTCAGGCCATAATATCTGTTTGCTTAATTAAGCCACCAGGATGTCCACAAAGCTCCATTCATCAGTCAATCCATCAGTTAGCCATGCTGTCAGAAGACCATGCCACTGGGCACTGGCTGACAGTGCTAACTGCTAAGATCTGCCAGCCCAGTCTTCCTCTGAAGAAGTAAGGTGACTCAAGTACTAAAACGTACAAAGGAGATTTTGAGCCTGTTATTTTGGCCTGTGCTAACCCTCTCAACAACCAGTAGTCTAAGATCAGAAAATATAAATTGCAAACGTCTAATATAAACAGACTGCAAATTGCAACACTGCCTTTGTGCACCAAAAGAAGACAAACTGCACTGATGTATTAGCATGTAAATTGGTCTCATGTGGTCTTTATTCAAAACAAGGGCAAACAAACTTTATTCAAATTGTCACACACCCCCTTTGTTCCAATTTGGACAAATCTTCTCACCTCTACCCTTTCAAATGATGTACATGTTTGTGGGGAGTAATGTTTAGTCACTGGTAAACTAACCAAACAAAATTACCAGCTCTAACGCCACTATTCTACTTCTTAATGTCTATCTACCATATCAGACTGATGACAATGCTGATGAATATCTAGAAATTTTAGGCAAAATCCAGGCCATAAGCAATTCATTTGAATCAACCAATATATTCATCATTGGTGATTTTAATGTGGATATTAAGAACCCCAGTCTTTTTACTCCATTTCTCAATGCTTTTATAAATGACTGTCACCTTATCGCAAGTGACACATTGCTTCTCCCCTCTGATGCTTTTACTTATGTTAGTGATGCGCACGGCTCAAGGAGCTGGCTCGACCACGTGCTCACCACCCACTCTAGTCACTCATCAATATCTGATATGGAAGTTAAATATGATTGTGTCTCTTCCGACCACTTACCTCTATGCTTTTCTATATATGTCAAGTTATTACCTTCCTCTGAAGCCACCATACAGGAGCAAATTCAAGCACCTCATCCTGTGTGGAATGTTGTCTCCCCCCAGGATCTCCATAACTATCATACACAAACCAGTTCGCTTTTATCTGCTATTGATGTACCTCATGAGGTTTTAAGATGTACTAACCCTAATTGTAATGATGAAGCCCATCGCACTTTGCTAAGCAATCTTTACAATGATATTATAAAATCACTCAAAGATGCTGCCGAAGTAATCCCTACAAAGGCTAACAACATGTCTTCTAAGTATACTGTTCTTGGCTGGAACGACCTAGTCAGAGACTCCCATCAAGCTGCTAGAGAATCCTTTCTCTTCTGGCGTTCTGCTGGGAGTCCTCGACATGGTCCCTTGTATGATATAATGAAAATTAGACGCGCTCATTTTAAACGCAACAAAAGACTATGTGAAAAAAAATGCTGAAATTCTTAAAGCTGAAAGACTTGCTTCTAAACTATGTAATAATGACTTCAAAAACTTCTGGAAGGACATAAAACATATGAATAATGCCAGGTTGCCAAATCCTAGCAATGTTGGCGGTGCTTCCGGTGTCGAAAATGTAAAGAATATGTGGCTTTATCATTACCAGTCCCTACTTAATTCTATACCTGGCTCTCCAGTCAACATCAAGAAGATCAATGAATACTGTAGCAATGTACAGCTTAATGTTCAAATGATTGTTAATGTTAAGGAAATTCAAGATATAATACATGCAATGCCTGTAGGCAAAGCCCCGGGTTACGATAGTGTAAGTAACGAACATTTTATATGCGAATGAAAAACTTCATGTTCTCATGTCACTTTTATATAGTAGCATGTTAATTCACGGTTTTTTACCCATAATTAAAAATAAGGCGGGTGACCTGTCTGATAACAACATCTACCGACCCATTGCTCTAGCCACAATTGCTAGTAAATTATTTTAATCCTTGATATTATCCAGGGTTTCTACTTTTTTATCTACATGTGTAAACCAATTTGGATTTAAAAAGCATCACTCAACTGAAATGCTCATATTTTTATTAAAAAAACTCTTTCGACACTACATAGCGAATGGCTCATCTATGTATGTTCCTATGCTGGATGCCTCTAAGGCCTTTGACAAAGTCAATCATAGTAAGCTATTCACCAAACTAATTGACCGGGGATGTCCTTCTTCTATTGTTCGTATTCTTTATTATTGGTACAGAACCCAGAAATTCACTGTCAGATGGTGTTGTAGATTCTCAGAATTTTTTACCGTTTCAAACGGTGTTAAGCAGGGTGGAATCCTTTCTCCACATCTTTTTAACGTTTACATGGATGACTTAAGTGTAAATTTGAATAAATTACAAATTGGCTGTCTTTATGCAGGAACCATAATGAATCATATGATGTATGCCGATGACCTTTGTGTTTTTTCACCTAGTGTTGCAGGGTTGAGAAAACTCACCGATTGTTGTGCCGAGTATGGCAATATGTTTGATATATCATACAACGCCAACAAATCTTTCTGTATGGTTATTGATAACAAACCTAGGGACAAGAAAAATATTCATCCTGTTGTTATCAATAACCATACACTACCTTACACTGAGAAATGTAAATACCTTGGCCATATTATAAACAATAATCTTACTTATGATGACGATATTGCCAGGCAGAAAAGATGTATCTATGCTCAGGCAAATGCTTTAGCCAGAAAATTTTACTTATGCAACAATTCCATCAAAACAACTTTATTTAATTCATACTGTGGTTCAATGTACACCTCAAGTCTTTGGTGTCATTTTAAAAAACAGAGTCTGAAAGGTATTACTGTTGCTTATAACAACAGTTTTAGAATTATACACAACTTGTCACCCCGCTGTAGTGCAAGCCATATGTTCGCTATTAATTATGTTAAATCCTTTAATGAACGTATTCGCTCATCAATTTTTAGCCTTTTATGCCGGTTGGAAAAATCCGACAATATACTTTTTGCGAATTATCTCCACACTTTGATTTATTATCGAAGTCCACTGATTAAACATTGGATTGATCAATTGTATGCTTTTAATTCATGATGTTTGTACTTTTATACAAATATATTTTTTATCCTGACTTATCTTATATATATTTTTAGTACACGTCATGTATGTATATTTATATATATATTTTTCTCACTACATGTACCTCTATTGCTCATCATGTGTGTATATGTGGGTTTTTTTTTTTTTTTACCTGTATGTATTTATAATATTATGGGCTCTTGCCTGAAATAAAACATTATTATTATTATTACAACTACAAAGATATTGGTTTAATGGGTATTATTATATCAAAGCATGTGGTTTATGAATTGTTATTATTGTGGTTTATGAATTGTTAGTGTATTTAAGAAGGGACTCGAAGCAAAAACTGGTTTTATGAGTCATACCATGTCTGTATGTTTGTAAAAGGGAGGGGTTCGTAAAAGGTAACCGTATGTTTGGGAGTGGAAATGTCATAAAGAAATGTACTCATACTTTTACTAACACTCGTGAGAATGTACTCGAGCTCAGCTTTTAGCAATGCACTCATACTCATCCATCATAAATGCACTCATACTTGTACTCATGAAAATGTACTCGACCCCAGGTCTGACTGATAAATCCTTTCTCTCACAGTCATGCACAAATTCAATTATTTTAGTATGCAAAAAATAGAAATCAACAAATTATTACTCTGTATTCATATCTATCATACATAGTTTATTTAACAAGATTAAACAACAGGTTTGCATTTGCTGGATTTTATAATGTAGTTTTGTTGTGCGTGTTTGCTGTTGTACCTGCTCTGGTATTGTAGGATCACCGATTTCAGCATAGTCACCTTCCTTGTTTTCTTTTGGGTCCTGTAAAGTCAAGTGAGTAAACAGTGACCACATGAATCTATCCACAAACAGCCAAGTATTGCACAACAATGTAATTGGCACAACTGCACAATAGCCAAACCACCCTTAGGAAACCCCCAAAAAATTATATTTCACTAATACTTGCACGAATGTCTTATACAGTGGTACCTCTCTAATCTCACCAGAGGTCCCTCTCACCAGAGGTCCATCTTACCAGAGACCCCTCTCACCAGACGCCCCTCTCACCAGACGCCCCTCTCACCAGAGGACCCTCTCACCATCGATCACACTTTGCCATGCACCAAATGCCCAGCTAGCAAAACTGACTGGCCCAATGATGGTTCTAGAAAACATGACTGGCCCAATGATGGTTCTAGAAAACATGACTGGCCTAATGACGGCTCTAGAAAACATGAATGGCCCAACGATGGCTCTAGAAAACATGACTGGCCCAATGATGGCTCTAGAAAACACGACTGGCCCAATGATGGTTCTAGAAAACACGACTGGCCCAATGATGGCTCTAGAAAACATGACTGGCCCAATGATGGCTCTAGAAAACACGACTGGCCCAATGATGGCTCTAGAAAACACGACTGGCCCAATGATGGCTCTAGAAAACATGATTGGCCCAATGATGGCTCTAGAAAACATGACTGGCCCAATGATGGCTCTAGAAAACATGACTGGCCCAATGATGGGCATCACTGGCCCAGTGGTGGGCATCACTGGCCCAATGGTGGCTGTCATTGGCCAAATAGTGGGCATCATTGGCCCAATGGTGGGCATCATTGGCCCAATGGTGGGTGTCATTGGCACAATGATGGGTGACATTGACTTGCAACTAAAAAACATGATTGGTTCTTTGCAAGGTTTAGCTTTTAGGCAAAATACACCAAATGAAGGTTGAGCACATTGACATATAAAACAGTTGTTTTTGAAACACCCTAATGTGCATGCATACATAACACATTAACGAGGACAACCAAAACAACACAGAGACTGTACAGGGGCCAAGGTTTGTTTTACAACATATAGTGTTATTGATGTTTCTTTAGAGATTGTTCAAAATGAACACTAGGAAGAAATATCTACGAAAAACCCATGTGTCTATATGGTTTAAGTTACAAAAAAGATTAGGTTAGTGATGTTAAAAATATGTTGTTCTAGCCTCATAACTTCAATGTCGCAGGAAATCCAAGAACTAAGTAGTGCAGTTGACAAACTTCAGCTCAAAATAGTGTTGACAACTTTCTAATAATTTACAGGAAATGTGTATTTTTCAAAACAATAGTTAAAGATAAACATATATAACAACTATCCTAAAACAAAGAATAACGACATACTTTGGGAATAGTTTGTGGTTGGCAGACAATGCACTAACCAGGGTTGTTTGATTTAAATCATTTGATTTAAATCATGATTTAAATCACTCCAAAAAAATCATTGATTTATGATTTTTTATTTTTTTGACTTCCGATTTTTTTAATCGCTGATTTATATGAATTTAGCACAAATAATTGTTTACAAGCATCGAGATCAACACAGTTTTGTATGTTTTTTAATACAAAAGCACAAAGTGCGCACACTTTTGTAGATGTATTGACACCGGTATTCATTGACACCAGATAGCCTGACAGTCAAATATTTTATGACATTGTGTGTGTTTGAGCTATTCCCTTTTTGAATGCAGTGAAGCCACACAAAGTTGTCTTCCAGAGGAAGTATCTTTTCAAGTGAGAAGCCCTGAGTTAAAGTCCACTTAGAGCTTGTGCTAGTTGTTATCAATTCAGTATGTTGACTCAAGTGAGACAGTCTGGGCTACAATTGGGCTACAACACTGTACCAGTTTGCAGTTTGCTTAGAGACCCTTAGAGTACACAGAGCCCTGGACAGGTGCTAATCCACCCTCTCAGCAAACAATAATTAGCACTGCTACAGCCACAGACACACAGCATGTTTTCCTTTCCAAGACAGATTATGCAACTACAGGGGGTGAGGCCTTGTGGACATTGTCTAATGATATAAGCAAAAATCATGTACACTCTGTTAAGATAAGTACGTAGATCGATTTGAATAGAACACATTTGAAAGAGTTTATAAATACATCAACATCTATATAAAATTTATTAATGTCTATATACTAGATTTCCAAAACGTCAAATAAATTTTTTTTTTTAAACGATTTAAATAAAAAAAATCAGATTTTTGTTATTAAAAAAACATTTCGGTAAAAGGACATTTCGGTAAAAGGACATTTCGGTAAACGGACATTTCGGTAACAGACATTTCGGTAACAGACAATTTGGAAATAGACATTTTGGTAGAATCTTAAAACAAATTGCCGTTAATAATACTAAATGAATGCAGCTACGAGTGTGTGTTCAATAACAATTTAATTCAAACCGATACATGTAGCTCTTCCAGTGATGCACAATGGGAATGTCATGTAATGTCCTAGAAGGTAGTAATGTTCAGCGGAGTGTTTTTACAAACGAACTAGATGCCCAATGGCTGTAAGGAACTGTGGCACCTGCATTACCCCATTGACATAGTCACGACACAGGTTCCTCAGTCGTGTCTGGAGTCTCACGTACTCGTGTCTCACACGTTTCCGGGGTGGCTGGCCGGTTGCATCCTGGATAATGATGGCGCTGACACACTCCTGTTCCCGCTGCAGGCATTTAATGGATTTCCATATCGATGGATGCTGGTGACCAATCAAGTGACGATACTTGTTGTTCCAAGCCTCAGAGACGTTATTTGTGCGTGGGTTGTCATTTACGGTCGCATTGTGCACATTCCACGTCTGCACAGGATAGAGGGGAGCGATGCGCACCATCCTGATGCCTCCCACCTGCAGCCGACCTTGCCTGTAGTGGCCGTGAACGTACGTTTTGTCGAAGTAGTCGACCAGAGGTGCTGCCAAGGCTGGTGCAATCGTACGCAGGTGTGCCATGCCAGCAGACACGTCAGTTGGTGGCAGAAACGCAAGGCCATCGAGCATGCCACAGAAATGGCGAAAGTTGTTGTCTGTGCGATAGGACACAACAAGCCCCATTTCCTGAATTTTCCTCCATGTGCTGTGTCAGGTGGTAAAAACAGAACTGCACCTGCACATTTTGCCCGAACACACCTGCCACAGCACGAGGGACAGCCAGTTCGAAATCAACCATGACAACATCGGGATCAGGTTGCACACCATATGTTGCACAGCGGTTCAGGATAGCAGTGAACAGTTCGTGATACGTTGCTTGTTTTGTTTTCTAGGAATGCATACACCAGTGGTATGGTCACCTCTCCCAGAGACACGTGAATAACGTACAGCTGTAGGAACTTTGGTGGAGCCATCGCAAAGTTCCCATCCATAAACCACTTATCTGCAGCAGCCAGGCGGCGGAGATTATCCTCCGTTGCGTAGGCAACGATTCTGTGTGTTGCTTGGGGATCATTGTCAAAGAAGAGGAACTCTTCTTCTTGTTGTCCTAGGGTGTGGGTCCAAGGAGGAACGATGTGTAGATTCACCAAATTGGCCGGTTCGGCTGGGTACTCTTGTGTACGGTTTCTGGCAATCGTGCGCTTACACGTGTCGACACTCGGTAGAATCGCCTTAGCTGCATCTGTCAACGCTGTGATGTTGTCAGCGTAAATACGAGATGGCGGGTCGTTACATGCAGCTGCACGTACACGCATTTCCGTACGGCATCTGGCGACCTCAAGCTTCACCGGTTCGGGACAGTGGTTGTGGTCGGTTTTCAGCACTGCATTTGCTGGTAGCAAGTTGGTGTATACACTAGCAGGGCAGTGCTTGCTTGCACGACATGTGCAACGCCACCGTATCATGCCATTTTTCTCTGTGTGCTTTGTGTAAGCATATCCAGCCCACAAAAGCTTTGGTTTCCCCCTGGTTGTTGTAGTTACTTCCATGATCACATGTATGAACAGAATGATATGAACTGATGTATATCTGGATTTAAATGTGTCCTGCTGGCCACTGGTTGGCTGTAGTGGTTGAACACTAGCCACCACCACTGCTATTTGGAAGCCATGTTCCCTTTGGTGACAAGCACTATCTTACACATGTCTGACTGCTAGTGGGAAGCCAAGTTCCCTGTCTGGTATTCCGCTGGACCATCCTAATTTATAAATGGCTTAACTGACTGACATCTTATCAGGTTATTTCCTGATATGGCAGATTGGACCCTGGTTATTTTCAGTAGTTTTACCAAAATGTCTAGTTACCAAAATGTCCTGTTACCGAAATGTCCTTTTACCGAAATGTCCTTTTACCGAAATGTCCATTACCAAAGTGTCCTTTACCAAAACGTCATGGACCCATTAAATTCAATCACTCTATTCCGGAATATTACACCTATATAAAAGATAGGCTAGACTAAAAACTAGAACAATGGGTAATCCATGTGACACAAACATATGACACCCCACTTCAAAAACCAACCATAAGGGGGCAACGAAATGTTTCAGTTAATCCCACCTTCAGAAGCAGCTGTTTGTTAGATTTAATTTGATTATCACATATGACTAACACTGCAGTTCTGGGTTCACTGCACAACAATCTGAACACATTACTGTGTACCACACAGAGAGTTCTAAGTGACTCTGATGTATGGTTCCACCATAACAGACAAGTGTACAGTTATGTACAGTATGATTTATACAGAGTAGTTTTTACCTATTCAGTACACATAGAATGATTAAAAATATGTATTATTATTATTAAGAATTACCACCATAAATAAATTTTTCAATTCACAATGAATGCCTGCTTTACGCTATGGGCACGGAAAAACATTTATTCATAAATCTATGGAGGTAAGCAAGTTTTTGGTTGTGAATACTTGTTAAAAAGTATATATAATTGAACGTAGCATTTGAAATGATTAAATATGCATTGTAATATAATTACTTAGCTTTAAAATTACGTACATAACATTGTAGTGCGCAGCTGAGGTTTAGCAGGAAAACGCGGACAAAATGACCTGGTGCATGCTAATTCGTTATGTTTGGTGTCCAGAAGCCGCCAGCAACAGTGTCGGTGGCTACGGGTGAAACAATGTTTTTGACCCAATCATGATTGCCTTTAAGTAAATAAACCTGACATGAGCATTTGAAATGATCAAATATGCACTGAAATATAATTAGCTTTAAGACATAAATGACCAGGGGACCGTTTCACTAAGACAAAGAGCTCATAAGGAAAATCCATCATAACACAGAATCCATCCAGATTTTTAAGAGTTTTCAAAATGCGTTTCACTAAGTCTAAGAATAAATAGAAAAGTTGTCCAAAAGTGGCTGATAATATGATCCATTGAACACTTTTCAACTACATTTGACTGATTTGCTCACTGGGTGAAGAGAACAAATGTAATTTTAAAAAAGAAGATGTGTCACAGAGGACACTATTTCTGTGACACACCGGTGACATGTTGTTTTGACAAGTGGAGTTTTGACAGTTTTTAATAACAAAGCTCGTCGAGAGCGCCAACAACCTCAACCGAAGTTGTGTCATCAAGTATACCAATATGGAGGTTAGGGGTGTACACATTTTGGTTAGACACAGCTAAATATTTTTTCAAAATGAATAGCAAATGCTTTGCAAACAACCTTGACCCTCGTGATGCCGTAAAATGTCAACGTCAATGCTGTAAAATAGACGCTCTAGACAACGCCATAATTTACGAGCTATTCCTTGCTCACATTTTGAAAACTTTGACTGTAAAAATCTGGATCTCTATGTAAAAGTGGAGAGATAATACACAGTTAGGTAAATTTGACTGTTTATGATGGATGTTTTGGTCTAACCTCGTCGTAAGTAAGGAGCGTTTCTAAGAGCGTTTTTATGACTTATTCTTACTGAAACACAATTTTCAGTTTCGATCATAGCTAAGGAGGGAAATCGATTTTAAAAAATGCTTAAGAGCTAATAAGAATGTTAGTGAAATGGTACCCTGGTTGCGTTTGGCATTCAGAAGCCACCGTTGACAGTATCAGTGATATTTTGAAGACCCCATCGTAATCCTAGACATCCATATTTCAACAATGACTTACTTACATAAGTTATTATAAATGTATTATTTTTGATTCTGCATCAGTATTTTAATGTTAGAAATTATGAAACATTCAATTTTCCTTGATCATCTGAGTAACCTGCAGTCCTTGATCTGTCAGTCTTGTTGGTCGCTTTCCAGTTCTCCTATTAAAATCCAAGTCATCTTTATTTTTAAAAAGCTGCAAATACTTTTCATTTTAATAGTTCATAATGCACATTTTATACTTATTTATCCGCCGTTGTTTTTATGTTTCGTTAATATTAATTTGCTGTGACCATTGATTTACGTCCACTGCAATACACTATCAGTATGTAGGAACTAAAAATATTTTAATAGCTTAGATTTTAGAAGATCCAGTTTGTGTTCGTGCAAGATTTACTGTTTTATAATGTGTTTTTGTTATTTGCAAATTTTACCATCTGATATAATTATTTATTTAATTATTCAAATGTATTTTGTGTTACAGGTAAAGGTATTCAACAGCAACTTGTGTATACAGACCTCAGCCAGTTTGTGATTAATAAGGATGTTTAAAATCGGCTGTTCCGATACCAATGAATCGAATGAACACCTTGGATAACACTGCATGCACTGTTGTGACATCGTATAAAAGACTGTCCATTACATGTCTTTATATGAGGACATCTGTTCATAGTTTCAGTGGAAGCTTGAGATAGATTCATCGTCCATCGACTACGATAACCATACACTCGTACACACAGAAATACAAACATAATCATGAACTTGATGCTGATGTGGTAAGGCCCATTATAATATAATTGTTACCACATCAGTTTTATAATATCAGTTAGATATAAGTTGTACTTATTATATCTAACTACATGTTTTAAGTATCCTGCCAGTGTCAGTTCTGGGATGTTAGATAAGAGCCAGGGTCCAGCAACACCAGATTGATAAGTGTTAATTAATTACCCAAGGCTGTTGCCTGGTGAGAAACATGTGGTGTTAGTCAAGTTGCAGTCAGAGAGTGAAGTTGCAAGCAGGCTGTGATGTAGGCTGAGGAGGGTTTTCCTCTCAGCCAAGGGCTGAGTACACTGGTGAGCTGCTGATAGGTGTCTGAAGCTTGGCTGGAAAGGGTAGACTGTCAGGGTTTAATATCAACTGTTATAATAAAGATTAAAGTTGGTTAATACAGTGAAGTTTTGTTTGATAGTTCTTCTTTATATCGGTACCCCCCCCCCCCCGTTGTTGTAATAATATTATTTATTTATTTAGAGAGACCAAATCGTAGCTATGCATTGAGACAGTGCACTTACAAATGGAACATTATGAACATCAACAAACTGTTGCATTTGCCAGCAAGAAATTATTTTAAAAATATAATGAACGTTAACAGTTGAATTCCTATGTCATAACTAATATCATAATTTTAATATTCTTTTAAAATGAGCATAACATTACCCTCTCTTGTGGGTACTCACATGCATATTTACTAAAAACTGGAAGACAATTAAAATACCAAGATTTGGACAATTAATCCATCGAATGTGTCAAGTATTTAGGTCACTGAAAGATCACAATGTTAAGGACAATATTTAGGGTAAAATTACCCCATCCCTGGTCGGTACTCATATGCATATTAATTTTAGTAGGCACTAGAAGACAATTACAATACAAATATTTGGTCAATTACTCCATTAAATAGGTCAATGGTCAAATATAGGTCAACTAAATACTAATCATAATTACCTTTCAAGAAACTTGAAGTTTGTTCTGGATATTTCGACTGCATCTCGCAGTCTTCTTCAGCAGACTGAAGTTACGGATGTGTCACATGACCAATGTCATGTGACACAAGCTGGAGTAGGACTGGTGGGAGCTCCTGGCCGACGTCTCGGTTCAGCGTAGGTTTCTTTCTGTGGATGTTAATCGCCTCCTTTATTTTTCTCCTGTGCCAGTTCTCCTCGTGGTCTAGAATATTGACGTCCTTCATAGAGCACTGATGGCCTGTGTTCAGTTTGTGTTCACTTATAGCTGATAGGGTTGGCGACAAGATAGATGTTCTTTGATTCTTGTGCCAAGTGTTCTGGCTGTTTCTCCTATATAGTGTTTGTCACATTCTTTGCTGCCTTTGCTGTTTTGTCTTTTGGGTGTACAAACAGTGACCTCAGGGTGTTGATAGGTTTGTGGTAAACCGGGATGTTATAGGACTTGAAAATCCTTGCTACTTGTTCTGATAGTTTACTAATGTAGGGCAGACCTATGGCATGTTGTCTTCTGCTGGTTTCTGTGGTGGTGTTCTCCTTCCTTCTCATTGGTTGCGTGGTGTTAAACATCCAAGTTTTGTAACCGTTTGCTTTCAGCACTTTCTTGATGTGGTCCACCTCTATGTTCTTGTCTTCTTCTTCTGTTATCAGGTTTTCTGCCCTTTGGAGTAGTGTCCTGACCACTGATCGTTTGTGTTCTAGGTGGTGATTAGAATCCCAGTTCAAATATTGGTCCGTGTGGGTTGCTTTCCGATATATTGTGACACATCCGTAACTTCAGTCTGCTGAAGAAGACTGCGAGATGCAGTCGAAATATCCATAACAAACTTCAAGTTTCTTGAGAGGTAATTATGATTAGTATTAATAACGAAGAAACCGGATCATCTATCCATTCAAGGGTCAACTAAATAGGTCATATCAAAGTCACACCAAATTAAGGTAAACATTTTGTGGGGTCATGTAATATTTTTTTCACACCAATACCTTAATTAGTTTTCCCTTGCATTCATATGTAGTCTTCTGGGTCGAAATCCAATTGACAAATTATGACAAAAAGTGGACCAACGAAAAAATAATGAAGATAGCAAAAAAGAGTTATACACCTAATAGCACTCTATCACGGGGAACCATTTAAATGACCATCTGGCTGATTTCAGTTTTCGTTGATATACCTACCCTGCCCCTGACCTGGGTTCCTGTCACATCCCTCCATAAATGGCATAGTTATAATGAAACGTCGTGGCCCATGGGTTAACTGTTGGGTGTCAGATATTTTGGCCCATAACTGGTTCGGCCCATGAACAAACTGTTTTTGCAACCAGTAAACCAGGTATCAGTGTTTTTGCTCGCATGAGCCGAATCAACCATGTATGCAACTGATGCCAGCAGGCTCCATGGGCCGAAACGACTATCGTATTCTAACTGGAAAGTGGGGTCCATGGACCTTATTCATTCCGCTACTAGCGTGGGCCGCGTTGACCGTAGCCAGGGGTGAGATTTAGCGGTCGCCAATGGCACCCAAAAATGGCTTCGGGCGACTTAAATTTTTGACTACAGTGGCCCGCATGGCGACTCAAAATATTCACGGAGCTGCAATATTTTAGACGCAGCAAAAATAAACGGAATGTTAATAAACATCTCAGAAGTGTTGTCCTGGCTATATCGCATTTATGTTAACCATAAATCATGTGTTTGTGACACGTTTGACATTGCAAGAAATGTTGCCAAAACGTAGCCGAAGCGATATCAATAGGGAGCATTCATTGTATTTTTAATCAACCACAACGACGCTCAACATGTAACTGAACGGTCATTCTACACTTTGCCTAAGTTCACAGGACCTGATGTCCTGTGACGCTGGGAGACAGGACCTGATGTCCTGTGACGCGTAAACTGTCGGTGTACCATGTTATGAAAACAAAACAATCTGTCACATGTGTACAATTGTATACTGTATTTTATTCAGTATTATGTGTTACATTGTATTGATCCTGCTTTGAAAATAAATGTTTCAAAGTGGTTTGTTTTTTATTTTTGTAAATGTTGTTTATGTCCTTCATACATTCTATCTTCAAAGTAGTTACTGTCTATTATCAAGTATTAATTAGCATGTGGGCTACCTGAGAAGCTGTCGGGCTACTTCACTTTGCAATGTTGGTAGCCCGACTGGCTACCTTCCATGACTTGCTAAATCTCACCCCTGCGTAGCTGAATTCAATAGTGACACAGTTTTCAGCGAAGTGGGCGGAACCATCCGTTTGCTTGGGCCGAAACAACTAGGCCGAACTACAGGGATGAGAGTGGAGAAGAAAAAAACCTGAAATTATATATGCGTGGCAAAGCGACACGTACGGCACGCGTAGTGGCGGCTGAGGGGGGTTCAGAGGGGGGAGCAACCCCCATGTGTGCTCTGCGGGGGGTCTGGGGAAATGTTTGAAAATGGAGGTCTCAGGTGCTCTATGGGAGCTGTAAATATGGCCTAGTAAATCAGTCCAAGAAACTTGATTTTCAAACACACAAGTTTCACATATACCACAAAATATTGGTTTACCACAGAACATAAATTTTTTTAAATTCTCATACTCTACATGCCCATTTAATGTTGTCAATTTCTACATCACTACGCACACACACGCATGCACGGCATTTGCACGCACACACACATTTATTTTATATATATGTCATCCACCATTAGGTTCACCACAGTTCAGATACATGTACATGTATTTAGGATTTAAACAAACAATATTTTTCCATACAGTTCCTCTGTTTCAGTATTAAGATCAGTCATATCATATTGGTCCAACATGTAAGAGAATTATTCAGAACAGAAAATAGACCAACTTCACCCTGCTACCAAACAATTTTTGAGTGGCTGAATGCCCCTACATCCAGTGGTGAAAATGTAGCCAAAGATGTAAGCTATACAATAAAGCAAACACATATCAAATATGTTGAGCAGTATTGTTTTTATGATGTTTTATGTAGAAACATGTAAAGACTAAAGTGCTGTTTGTTTTGGGTTTCCCAAACACTTCAAAGATGTTGAGTGGCAGGTGGATACAATGTAATTATTGGCGGGCGCCGGCTTCCAAGAAAATTATATTGTAGGTACGCGACAATCGGCCTACATACGCGCTAATCGCTTTGGCCGCGACGTCGATCTCCGTGCTCGTTCGTTCACCCGGTGACCATGTTTTTGCTGCGTGTTTTGCTGGCATATTTTAGGAGCTCCCGGAGAACACTCATTGTGATGATGTAGTTAACATGTTCCGCTGACGCGTCGTTTTCGAAATTTTCCAATCCGATTTGTAGAAGTCAAAAAATATTGACGTCAAAGTTTTTGACTGTCAAAGTCATCGACCATTTACCTGAAGGTAGCTAAATTTTTCTTTCAAACCTTTATCATTTGTATTTCCATATACTTGTCTATGTGTGTGCCAAATCTGAGGCAAATTAAACTATTAGCATTAGAGTTAGCAAAATTTCATATCAAACCAACAAATGGTTGATCGGGTTGAATTTCACAGTAACAATCCCCTCTGTTTGTCATCGTTTAAATGACCGTGGCCCACCATGATCATGCTAAAATAATTCTGTATTTAATAGTTTCCCGATGAATTTCACGAAAATAATGCCTTAGTAACGCCGATGATTGAAGATTTTGAAGGATACTATTCATGCTAAAAATAGAGCCATTCCTGGCATTTAGGTCACGTGACCCTATTCTTGCAATGTGATTGGTTGATGCTGTTGTTTACAAACACAAGGGACCATGTGCTTTTATTGCTGTATTATTTAGCACCTTCTATTTTATGAATTTAAGTTAATTTGTGTGGATTGTTGATTCTGCTAAAAAAAATTATCATTACTTCATACATTTACTTGAACTTTCTAAACATATTATTTGAACTTTTTAAACATACATTTACTTGAACTTTCTAAAAATATTATTATACCTTATTCATGGTATTAATAGTAACCCTACCCAAGGTTTTTAGGCTGGGTAGTTATCGAGTAAAGTTTTCAAAAATACATGAAAGACCCCTCAAAAATCAATCAAAACTAAAAAAAAAGTCTGTGTCGTCACATATGGGCCAGTGAGTTGGTCGATTACGGCAGACAGTTAATTAAGGGTGACCTAATTATAATATCTTGATATGCAGAACCTTACATGTCTTTACTTTGCATGCTTTTTACTGCAGAGGTTTATTGAATTCAGGTCTGCCTTGAAACGGTTGATAGTCACTAATTTAGCTAATTATTAATTAATAATAACATCAAGTTATTACCAAAAAGATAGAAAAAAGCTAAAGAAACAGTGTGCTATGATCACATTTGTTATTTCTTGGTATAGATGCAATGAAAAAAATACTATAATAAAAATGGGGGGGGGGAAATGTTGCATTCTAATATTTTCATTTATCAATGAATGCATATTGTTTATCAATCAAAGTAATTAAGATCATTAACTGATGATTTAGTTAAATCATGAATTAAGTGAAGACTGCATCAACAGTTTGTGTTTTAAAGGGGCTATCTCCCCTAAAGTTTCATTAGAATCTCTTCAGTACTAAAAAAGTTATGACACTTTGTATTCTCAAAGTGAACCATAACTGGCCCAAAAGGTCACAACTTTTCTTTTGTTTTTCTAGTAAAACAAGACCTAAAAACGGGTGGTGCACCTAATCTTTAAAATGTCATAACTTGTCTAATATTGAACCTAGAACAAATATCTCAAAGGCATTTTAAAGTTTTTTTCAGGCTCTGTACAATGATACTCAATTGATGTCTATCCATGTAGGTTGAATTTTTTTGTCACATACCTATATATTGGCTTAACCTATTTCTTACACTTTGAATTTGCCAGTCAACTGAATTTGCCACACGTTGTAGTTAGCGTTGCGTTGAATAACGGATATGTTATTAAACAGTGTTTAATTAATGTTCCGTAGTCAGATATTTTTATTTCCGTAATACAACGGCAGTTTCCGTAATGCCGTAATCTGCGTTAAATGTCCGTAATGGTAGGCTGCCCTGGATATAGGTTATGAGAGACGAAGCTTCCTATTGGACAACAAGTTCCACCTGACTGGCAATCAAGCAATCACAGCAAACGTTCTAAATCTTGATCGGAGTGATGACTTGTTTACAAAAAGCAAACTACACGTGCAACCAAATCAATATCCCTGATCTTGCCGGGAGGCTTCAGGAAGAGTGGAGAGGGCCCCCCACCCCCCATTTTAAAACCAGATTCACACGAATCACAGAAATGACGATTTTCACCCGGAAAATTTCCATCCCTGGAACCATCCGTCGGCGTAGGCCGAACCACCCGGGAATCGGGATGATGAGTATCCACATAGTGAGTCTCATAGTCATAGACGTAACATCTACATCATGCTGTCACGCTATGTAAATTAACTTACTGCACTGGGGCATATCCGCACATGACTGGGGCATATCCACAGACGCCTATGAGGATATGCCCTATAATGTTCTCATAATAACATGACAAGCACGTACACACAACTAGACCCGCCATTTGTTCATGTGACAGGTGCCTTATGGGTGGCGTATTTATTGAACACCAGGGCTATAGTAGCAGTAGTTGCGTGACTCTCCATTCACTAGATGGCAGCACCAAATCAATATCTTGCACCCAGTGTCTTTACAGTGTCCTTTCACAGTCTTCTATAGATTCAACCGTTGTGGTGGATGTATTTCTCTGCCACTCCTAGTTGACATTGTGGGCATCTACTGGCCTACTGCGCATTACTGCTGGACCACAGACTTTTGCTTGTGGTTGGCTTTTGGCTTGCATACCCACCACTAAACTCCTGCGTTAGCCCAAGTTTGGGCTGTTTGGAGTAAACCACTTGAGACTTGAGATGCGAACAAGGACTAGACTGAGCATTTTCTCCAATACTCTCACTCTGTACTAGCTGTAAGTTCAGACCTCCCAAGGTGGGGCCTCACTAGTGGAAACATGTCTTCAGTTTCTGCATTACTCTTTCCTAAGTGGAGTTAGCACAGCATAATTCCTGGGCATATGTCTAGTTTTTCCTTTACAAGGCCATACTCCCAAACCCTTTTATAGGTTATCGGAAACTAACTGCTTGTCTCTGATCTACTCGGGGTAGACCTTCGTCTCTAACTTGTCGTGATACCAGTTTTGCTTCTCCTGCCTTCATCAGTTTTCTCCCAGGTGTTACCACATGGGGTTTCAACGTAATTGCTGCAGTGGGAAGTCTGCTCTTTGGCAATCTGCTATTTAGCATTTGGGTTGGGGCATAACTGTCAGATATTCTCAGCGGCATGTTCCGATACTCTAGGAGTGAAAGTTATGGATATCTCCCAGAACGTTTTGCCTTTTTCAGCAGTTTATCATGGTTTTCACACAATTTTCCCCTTGCTCGTTACTTTGTGAGAATCTGGGACTTATTGTGACATGTTGGAATTCCCATTTCTCAGCGAAACTGTTGACAAACCTATTGTCTGGCATTGTCTGAGAAACAGTGCTAGGGAATGATTAGGTACACATCGCCATCGAGGTAGTACATATTCGTACCAATCTTGGCCCACGGACGGTCATGTATATCATGTGACATCAATGGTTTGGCAGGCTGTGCTGGACGAAATTCCTGACATATCGTGCATCTCGACAAGATATTTTCAATCTGGCCATTCATTCCAGGCCAAAATTAGACCTCTCTCGCTGTGCACTTTGTCTTGACTATGCCTTGGTAATATTCATGGATCCGACCAAGCATTTCATTCTGGAGGCTCTTTGGAACTATTATTTGATTTGATCTCATCCCTGAAATCAAAGCATTGATGCAACAGGTATGGTACATCACACCTTGTCAGCCATCCCTAAGTGACAAGATTCCTCAGGAGTTGCAATACCGGATAGCATGCTGTAGCAGTCCGTAACTCGGTTGTCCTGCGAGATTGGCAATTTGCTCATAACCATGTTGATTTCAACCACTTCCTCTGGAGTCTGCCCAGGTGTGTTCTCAGTGACTGCTCAGCTTAACACACCAGGAATGAACATCTCCTTCCCTGGTTTCCAGACAACATTCAGGTCATACCTGAGCAACTTCAATCTCATACATTGTAGTCTTGGACTCAACTTGTTCAGTGGCTTCCGGAATATTATACAGACCAGCGGCTTATGATCCATTTCCACTGTCAGTTGCTGTCCATATACATAGTCATGGATAGGGTACACTCGAATACGATCGTGCTCATCTCATTTTCAATGGAAGCATAATTCTGCTCTGCCTGACTGGTTCTCTTCGATGCATATGCAACTGGCTGACCAGATTGCATTATCACGACCCGTACCCGTATTTTGATGCAACTGTTGCAAGAGTAAACAGTTGATTCACATCGTAGAATTTCATAACTGGTGTTTCTGATACCAGCCTTTTTAACTCAACAAAGGCTCTCTGGTGGTGAGGCTCCCACAACCACACAACATTCGTTTTCATCAACTGGCGATGCACAGCCGTCACCGTCACCAAGGTATGTCATCATTCCGAGAAACGTGCTCAACTCTCCCTTGCCCTGTGGAGCTGGCATATCCCATATTGCGTGGATACGGTCAGGACTTGGTTTCAAACCATCCTTGCTCAACACATGACCAACATAACCAACGTTGTCTACGCCAAACTTACATTTCGGTTGGTTCAGCTTTACCCCGCTGTTCCCTATGCGGTCAAACATATTTTCAAGGCACATGTTATGGACCTTGTCATATTAACCCCAGACGCATAAATCATCAACAATGATTCCTATGCCCTCAACATCACCAAATTCCTCTCCCATTGTATGCTGCCAGACCTCACTAGCTGACTTTATGACAAACAGCATGCGCACGTATCGATACCTCCCAAACGGCGTGTTGAAAGTCGTTAGATACGAACTTTCCTCAGATAGTGGAAGTTGCCGGTATCCACTGGTCGCATTGATCACACTAAATACCTTGGCATGAGGCATGCAAGCAACTACCTCCTCAAGCGTTTTCATTGGGTAGTTCTCATGGAGGATTGCCTCATTGAGATCTGTTGGATCAATACATACTCACAACCTACCATCACTCTTACGTGTACACATCTTCAAACTCACTAAATCAGTGGGCTCGGTAACCAGCACTATCACACCAAGTTTCACCATTTGTTCGAGCTCACATCTGACGTCTTTACAATTTTTTTTGTGGTATCAACCTTGCAGGGTTATGTCTAGATTTGACAGATGTGTCATGCGAATATGGTTCTCTCTCTGCCTCGGAGTTTCCCTAGGCCCTTGAACAGCAACTCATGTTTGTTTAGGACTTTTCCAAGCTTCTTGGTTAAGCCATGAGCACTGTCAGACAAAAGGAAATGATTTGTGTCTGAATTCACAGACCAGAGTCTGGCTTGGGATCCCCTACTAGACAACATGCTGACATTCACACAGACACTAGACCTAGCTATACACATGCATCTTTACCAAGAACTGGGTCTCCATGCTCCACTGCCACAAATTTTCCTCATCGATCGTGGCAACTCTTCTCTTCATACACTTCGGTGACTTGACAAAATGTCCCTTCCAATTGCATGCATGGCATTCAAAGTCACGTGCTGGACAGTTCTGTATACCCGCTACATAGCAATACATACAGTATTCACAGCTCATCCTTCGAGATGTCACAGTTTTGGTCAACTAAGATGACATATCAGAGTCCTCCATTGTTGCTGGCTTTCTCTGGTGGTGATCTTTGACTTTGTGAACTGCTTTCACCTCAGCCAGCGTGTACTATCAGTCTCTCTTGACATGGCTGTACTATCAGTCTCTCTTGACATGGCTGTACTATCAGTCTCTCTTGACATGGCTGTACTATCAGTCTCTCTTGACATGGCTGTTACGTACTGATCACTCGGCTCAACTACTGGGCATAACTTGATTACTTTATCAAGTGTCAAGTCATCAGGTTGGATTGGAGGAGTTTTTCTCTGACTTTTTCCTGGGCGAATGTGGATGAATGTGGGCATGGGTTCATATCCCACTCCTAACACCATGTAATGTTCTCAATAACATGAGTACTCATACTCCCAAGGACTCACAGTGCTACCCCAAGGGTGCTCTTTCTGAAATTGGATAGTGCAATGCATGTCCACGTCCTCCTCATCAAGCCACTCGAATTCAACATCTTTAAACTACTCTACTCAATTCAGTTATTCAAATTCACAACTTGGGTCACCACCTATATGATGATGATACATAGATTTACCTTTCCTTGGTCACCCAGGATACAAATTGCTCTTTAATCCAGCTCAGGGATTGTCTCCATCATATCTTCCACTGGATGATTGACAGCAAATTAAAATTAAATGCAGATAAAACAGAGTTTCTTATTATTGCTATACAAAAGCTGCATGGTAAACTATGCTGAGGCAAATGTCAGAACTAGAGCTTTTTCAGTTGCTGCACCGACTGTGGAACTCACTCCGTGTTAGAGTTAAGATTAAAGTATGTAGGAAATATAACAACATTTCGCCGTAAACTGAAAACCCACCTGTCTAAACTTGCTTATCCTCCATAGCTCCCCAGCGTACCAATCCAACTGTTTACAACTGGAACTTCTTATCGATTATGAACTGCTTAGCTCCTTTTGTTTTTGTTCATTGCCAAGCTTGGGTCTCACTAGGATTTTAGCACAATAGAAGTATTTTATATATTACATATATCATATATTATAATTTATTTAACTTCATCGGATGAAAATGTTTGTGAAAACGGCTTATTTTATTATGTAAAGCAAAAACTACATCGACCAGTATACATAAATGTGTGCCTGCATGCATGAGCATGCATGCACGAGCATGAGTGCATATGTAAGCTCAGCATGGTCAGAATATTTTGTTTTATTCTTCAGTTTCCATCTGCAGAAAAAAAAGGACAAAATGTTTGATATTTTCTAAGCATTACAGACACTTCCCTGGCCACAGCCCCATGGCAACGGGTACCAGGAAACTGGAACAAACGTTTTGATATCCTGAGATAACAAATAATGTCATAGTTAACATACTTGTGGGATGTTGTTGTCGTATGGACTTTCTACCCTGTTGCCAGTCGTTGTCTCTCTTGTTTCCTAAAAACAATGTGTTCTTCATATATATATATATATATATATTATATATATATATATATATATATATATATATATATATATATATATATATATATATATATATATATATATATATATATATATATGTATGTGTATTAAAACAATTAAAACCCATTAGTTTCTTACACTGGTATGTTACATAATACATTGCCCCACTGACTGTTACAACTTGCCCTGCATCAGGGTAAATTATAACAAATTAGGAGACCTCATAAAACTTATCATTGCATAAATATGTATTACATTAAGCATTTCGTTATGCACTTGCTATAAGCAGAGATATTTGTGATTTTGTTGGCATTAAAATTTTTTTATTGTGTAACAATTCAAACCGCAGTCCTGAAATATGCTCTTTATGTTACATCTAGACCTGCCCTCCCCTATGTATGATGTGAGAGACGTGTACCTGGTCAGGTTGTCCAAGTACTGATTGGTCAGGCTGCACCAGTAGGCTGACATAATTGCTTCTTGGTTTCTGAAAGTCAGATATTTCACCCATGTAATATACTGTGTAGCACATACAATAACTGCCTATGAGGTGGACAATAATGCGAAAGTAGGCACTTTAGATTAATATATTTACTCATGCTGATATGAATGCCCATGGGCCAGTAGACATGTGTAATGTGTTACTGATATGAATGCCCATGGGCCAGTAGACATGTTTAATGTGCAGTATTCACCACAAGGTATTTTACACTACACTGGTCATTAATGATTTCTTTTTGCAACACATTGTTTAATTATCTAATAATAACATCAATTTGTAAAAAAGAGCAGCATGATAATTATCTGGCCAATCATAATATGTTCATTACCTATAATGCTATATTCTGGATGCCTAAAATGGAAAACTAATTTATTACAGTTGTGATATTGTAAACAAACTTGTAAACATCTCGCATAATAATAATAGCCCTGCCAATGGCATACAGGAATAGCATCTATAAGTGGTAAATAACACACACCAGTTCTTGGTCATTGCTGTTCTTGTTTTCAGCATCTTCCTGTTTCTGAAACAAAATGTACCTCAGCACATTATTTTAAACATGTTTTCGCTTGCACAAAATACCCTGTATAGCGATAGACTGCCACAACCACCTGTCTACCTACAAGACTGCCACAACCACCTGTCTACCTACAAGACTGCCACAACCACATGTCTACCTACAAGTCTGAATCTTTCCCTGGTAGCATCCAGTGCATGTATAACATTGACCATTTATTAATTGATAGAAATGGCACTTGTCAATTTAAATGTATGCCCTATTCCATGTTCCTGTTTGTGTAGTCCCTGTTTTACATATATATATATATATATATATATATATATATATATATATATATATATATATATATATATATATACATATACATACATACATATGTATATATATATATATATATATATACATATATATATATATATATATATATATATATATATATCCAATATATATATATATTGGATATTATACATATACATATATATATATATTGGATTCATGCTTAAGGGGTTTTAGTGGAAGATATATAAACCAGTGAGATTACCACAAAATTAAGTGTTCACGTGCAGTTATTATACTTTAACCCATACACTAACTTTTACCATGGATTTCATTTGCTTTAATAAATGCAAAAAGCCATTTACTGATTTGAAAGGGTAGGTAATATGATATGTGAGAGATGTTTACCTTGTAAGGTTGTAGAGGTATGTTGGCATAACGGCCTTTTGGTTTCTGAAAATCACAGCACACCATTTTTACGCTGTGGTGTAAATGTGCACACTATTCTTTGAAAAGACAAGTTCATACCATGCGTAAATATACCACAGAGAACATACAGTTACTGGCTACTGTGTCTGGGTAAATTGTGACACATTAGGAGACCTTATAAAATGTATCATTGCGCAAATGTTTATTGTATTAAGCATTTATTGATGCAATTGCTATTTGCTGGAGATATTTGCGATTTCACTGGCATTAAAAAAGTTTCGATTGTAATTCAATCATGCACAGTAATTTGAGTCTGAAAGACAACTTCAAACCCACGTCAAATACTACATAGCACATACAATAACATATGAAGTGGACAATAATACAAGAGTGGGTGCTTTAGAATCGTACATAATTGCTTCTTGGTTCCTGAAAGTCAGATATTTCATCCATGTAATATACTGTGTAGCGCATACAATAACTGCCTGTGAGGTGGACAATAATGCGAAAGTGGACACTTTAGATTAGTATATTTGCCCATGCTGATATGAATGCCCATGGGCCAGTAGACATGTGTAATGTGTTACTGATATGAATGCCCATGGGCCAGTAGACATGTGGAATGTGTTACTGATATGAATGCCCATGGGAAGGTAGACATGTGTAATGTGTTACTGATATGAATGCCCATGGGCCAGTAGACATGTGTAATGTGTTACTGATATGAATGCCCATGGGCCAGTAGACATGTGGAATGTGTTACTTATATGAATGCCCATGGGAAGGTAGACATGTGTAATGTGTTACTGATATGAATGCCCATGGGCCAGTAGACATGTGGAATGTGTTACTGATATGAATGCCCATGGGAAGGTAGACATGTGTAATGTGTTACTGATATGAATGCCCATGGGCCAGTAGACATGTGTAATGTGTTACTGATATGAATGCCCATGGGCCAGTATACATTTGTAATGTGTTACTGATATGAATGCCCATGGGCCAGTAGACATGTTTAATGTGCAGTATTCACCACTAGGTATTTTACATTACACTGGTCATTAATGATTTCTTTTTGCAACACATTGTTAAATTATCTAATAATAACATAAATTTTTTTAAAAAGAGCAGCATGATAATTATCTGGCCAATCATAATATGTTCATTACCTCCAATGCTATATTCTGGATGCATCAAATGGAAAACTAATTTATCACAGTTGTGATATTGTAAACATCTCGCATAATAATAATAGCCCTGCCAATGGCATACAGGAATAGCATCTATAAGTGGTAAATAACACACACCAGTTCTTGGTCACTGCTGTTCTTGTTTTCAGCATCTTCTTGTTTCTGAAACAAAATGTACCTCACCACTTTATATTTTAAACATGTTTTCGCTTGCACAAAATACCCTGTATAGCGATAGACTGCCACAACCACTTGTCTACCTACAAGTTTGAATCTTTCCATGGTAGCATCCAGTGCACTTATAGCACTGACCATTTATTAATTGATAGAAATGGCACTTGTCAATTTAAATGTGTGCCCTATTCCGTGTTCCTGTTTGTATATATATATATATATATATATATATATATATATATATATATATATATATATATATATATCCAATATATATATATATATATATATATATATCCAATATATATATATATATATATATATATATATATATATATATATATATATACACACACACATATATACATATATATATCCAATATATATATATTGGATACTATACATATATATTGGATTCACGCTTAAGGGGTGTTAGTGGAAGATATATAAACCAGTGAGATTACCACAAAATTAAGTGTTCACGTGCAGTCAAATACATAAATTATACTTTAACCCATACACTAACTTTTACCATGGATTTCATTTGCTTTAATAAATGTAAAATGCCATTTACTGAGTTGCAAGGGTAGATAATAAGATATGTGAGAGATGTTTACCTTGTAAGGTTGTAGAGGTATGTTGACATAATGGCCTTCTGGTTTCTGAAAATCACAGCACACCATTTCTACGCTGTGATGTAAATGTGCACACTATTCTTTGAAAAGACAAGTTCATACCATGCGTGAATATACCACAGAGAACATACAGTAACTGTCTACTGTGTCTGGGTAAATTGTGACACATTAGGAGACCTTATAAAATGCATCATTGCGCAAATGTGTATTGCATTAAGCATTTATTGATTGCTATTTGCTGGAGATATTTACGATTTCATTGGCATTAAAAAAGTTTCAATTGTAATGCAATCATGCACAGTAATTTGAGTCTGAAAGACAACTTCAAACCCACGTCAAATACTACATAGCACATACAATAACATATGAGGTGGACAATAATACGAGAGTAAAGTATAAAGTATTGAAGTACCCACACATTATGGTAACAGAAAATGAACTAAGACATTTCCACAGTTATTACTGCCTGTCTGCTAATGATATGTAATGTATTATATTGTGTAATGCCCTTTCTGGTGATTTAAACACCATGTGGATTTAGACACGTGTAATGTGCAGTATTAACCACCAGGTATTTTACACTACACTGGTCATTAAGTATTTCTTTTTGCAACACATTGTTTAATTATCTAATAATAACATCAATCTGTTTAAAAAGTGCAGCATGATAATTATCTTCCCAATCATAATATCTTCATTACCTCCGATGCTATATTCTAATTTATCACAGTTGTGATATTGAAAACAAACTTTGCATCTGTCATGATAATAGCCCTGTGAATGGTAGGCCCTATACAAGAATAGCCCTGTGAATGGTAGGCCCTATACAAGAATAGCATCTATAAGTGGTAAATAACACATACCTGTTCTGGCTCGTTGCTGCTCTTGTTTTCGGCATCTTCCTGTTTCTGAAACAAAATGAATGTTCATGTCACTCAGGCAAATCTCTCATTCAGTGTTCACATGTGATTGTAATAGTGTTCACATGTGATTGTAATAGTGTTCACATGTGATTGTAATAGTGTTCACATGTGATTGTAATAGTGTTCACATGTGATTGTAATAGTGTTCACATGTGATTGTAATAGTGTTCACATGTGATTGTAATAGTGTTCACATGTGATTGTAATAGTGTTCACATGTGATTGTAATAGTGTTCATATGCCATTGTAATAGTGTTCACATGTGATTGTAATAGTGTTCACATGTGATTGTAATAGTGTTCATATGTCATTGTAATAGTGTTCATATGTCATTGTAATAGTGTTCATATGTCATTGTAATAGTGTTCATATGTCATTGTAATAGTGTTCGCATGTGATTGTAATAGTCATCTACATTCAGTTATTTTCCCCCTTAAATTCTCAATTACTTCATTTGCTCATCTCATTTCAGGCTCATTTCGCAAAACAATCGAACATGTCTAGTATCAACTATGACATGCAAGGTCATTTGTGCAAATTTGCTTAGTGTTGATGAAATCTTCAGATAAACTATTAAATAAAATTTTATCTGATCTAAGCGAAAACAAGGGGAAAAGGTAAAAGCACACATTTTGCAATCTCATCGCCAATTTTCTTTTTGAACCCACAAATTTGTTTCCTAAGTCAATGTGTTGTAGATGTACCATTCTGATTTATATAGTATGTTGAAAACACTTACCAAGAGACTATCTCACTAACATTTTTTAACTTTACAATAACATACTAGCTGCCAGCTGAAAAATAAATGTCGGCTCAAGGCTATTCACTTTCGTAAGTTACCGGCAGTGGCATATCTAGGATCTCACAAAGGGGGAGGCCAAAGGGGGAGGTCAAAGGGGGAGGTCAAAGGGGGAGGCCAAAGGGGGAGGCCAAACTGGTTACATATGAAAAAATCAAGGCAAAGGGAGGCCTTGGCCCAATGCCCCCCAAAACAAAAAAATGCACCACTGGTTACCTGATCTAACAACCATAATCAATTCTTTCAATGATTTATTTGTTAACTGAATTTTATAATAAATTTTTTAAGCATAATAGCAATAAAAATGTTGTTTCATGTTTCATTCATGTAACCAAAAATATTTTCATACGGTTTGGTCAGTCAAATTCAATCCTGTTGAAGACACTCTAATGTGTTACATTTTGTTACGCCCTGTCTATGGATTTATACGTCATGTTGATTTACACATGAGTAGTGGAACAGCCTCCTCTAAGTTGTTTACATTGCCCCTGTACAATAATTGTTTCTTTTAACAGCATATTGTTTAATTATCTAAAAGTATCAACAAATTTGAACATTTCTGCACAATCACAATATGTTTATCAGTATATTATGGATGCAAACAGTTGATCAAACTCCCCACCAGTGGCGCAACTAACCAATTTACCACTGCCACATTTTATGTGAAGATTCTGCACATCTTTATTTCATTTGGTAAACTCCTAATTTTTGGAGGCCTACCAAATGTTATGCCACATATTCACGTTACGACGCAATCCCAACAGACACAGCATGTTCATGTAACCATTGAAATGAGCCTGCAATATGAAGCAGTTACCTCTAAGTCAGTTTCCTCTAATACATTGTCACAGCCCTTGCTATCAGCATCATCCTCTTTCTGAAACAAAATATAACATATCGCATTGATGTTGCAATGCATCAGCACATATTTTTAAACCTCACTAAATTATTTTAAACATGTTTTCGCTTGCACAAAATACCCTGTATTACGATGTAGACTGCCACAACCACCTGTCTACCTACAAGTCTGAATCTTTCTCTGGTAGCAGCACCCAGTGCACACATGACATTAACCATTTATTGGCACTTGCAAAATGTCAATAAAAAATGTGTGCCCTATTCTGTGTTCCTGTTTGTGTAGTCCCTGTTACATATGCTGGGTTCATGATTACACGTTGTTAAATGCTCATGGATATATATATATATAAATAAACCATTGATATTACCACAAATTAGGTGTTCAAATGCAATCAAATATATTATTTATACCCTACACTAGCTTTTACCGTGGATTTCATTTGCTTTCTTAAATACAAAAAAGCTATCTACTCAGTTGAAAGGGTAGATAATAAGATATGTGAGAGATGTGTACCTCATTAGGTTGTAGAGGTATGTTGACATAATGGTCTTCTGGTTTCTGAAAATCACAGCACACCATTTCTACGCTGCGGCATAAACATGAAGAATACTTCAGTTCGGTGGTTACCAGAGAGGATATTAGTTCATTGCCAGTTCCAGAGGCTAAATTTCAGGAGGCTAAATCGGATTATTTAGAGCAGCTAATTGTAACTCCAGAAATGGTAGCTAAGGAAAAGGAAAGAAAAGGAACTTTTAAAATGGTAGCTAAGAAAATAAAGGTAATGAAGGATAATAAATCACCAGGAGTGGATGGAATTCTGCGAAGATTACTAAAGAAAACAGTAGAACAAATTAGTACACCACTTGCAGGAGTGTTCAACTTGTCATTAAAAGAGAGAGTTGAATGGAAAAAAGCAAACATTATTTAATAATAAATAAGTAAGAGAATTACAGACCAGTGGGTTTAACATCAATGATTTATAAATTATTAGAAAAGTTAATTAAAGACCATATGGTGTAATTCCTTGTTAGGCATAAATTACTAAATCCATCTCAACATGGATTCTTAAAAGCAAGGTCATGATTAACACATATTATTATTATGATTTTTTTGAAGAAATCACTAAGTGGATAGACAAAGGATCACCAATAGGTATTATCTACTTAATTTCCAGAAAACTTTCGACAAAGTGCTACATCAAAGATTACTACCTTAATTAAATGCCTGTGGTATCGGGAATTGCATAATCAACTGGATAGAATAATGGCTGACTGACAGAAGACAGAGTGTTGTAGTAGATGGGGAGGTTTCAAACTGGAAATAAGTGGTGATATAAAAATTTCAGAGCAGTGTAGTATTGCATCTTCAAAGGATGATCAAATTCTTGGGTTGATTAGGAGAAATATAACATAATTATAAGGAAAAAGAGTTAATTATACCTCTGCAAAAAGCAATAGTTAAGGTTCATCTAGAATACTGTATACAAGCTTGGAGACCATATCGTAAGAAAGATATAGATACGCTTGAATGAATACAGAGGAGAGCAACTAAAATTATTCCAGAACTGAGACCTTAGTTATAAAAAACACCTAAAATAATATGCTTTAACAACCTTACAGACAAGGAGGTTATGAGGAGATCAAATTGAAGTTATAAGATATTGAATGGGTATGAAAATATTAATAGATATATTGTTTTTAAGGCAACATTAGTAAAGTATTAGTGTAGATTGGATATCAGGAAGTACTCATTCTCACAGCAGACAATAAATGAATGGAAAAAAGTTTATACAGGAGGGCGGGTTATACACAAATAAAATATGTTGGACTTTCGATACGCCAATGGCTTCCTTGTCCACTTGCCATCTGGGTGATCTGGGCTTTGCCTTGGATGGCATTCTTGTTAAATATTCTACATGAATATACCACACAGTACACACAGTAACTGCCTAAGGTGTCAATTTCATGTCAAATGTGCAAACAAGTATACATCAAAAGATGGAAGGTTTAATGTGTGCCCTCTATTTAATTTCACGATGACAATTTTCTCTCCCTCCTCCACAAATACAAAAATATGAGAACTGCTTGATGCCCAATCAGAATATGTTCACCAACAACAATGTTATGGTCATACATGAAATGTTGATTTAAAATTCACATACATGTGGCGACATCTATGAGATGAAGGAAATACTATTTTACATGTGGTACCACCTCTTGCATGCCAAAGATGGTGTCATGTTATGAATTCCAGATTAGAATACGAGTTTCACAACCACTTTAGTAATGCAGTGCATAAGACACATGACTAACTGTCAAAACTGTCAGCTAAATTAATTCAAGTGACTTACTTTCATTACATATATTTAACAAGATTTAACAAGATTGCCATCCAAGGCAAATTAAGGCCCAGATGGCAAGTGGACAAGGAAGCCAATGGCTTATCGAGAGTCCAACAATTTGACATCTATGTATAACCCACTCTCCTGATATATGCGCCAACTTTGCTTTTAAACATATTCATGCTGCTACACAATCTGAAGATAATTTGTTGTATTCATTTTCTTCTGTGAGAATGAGTACTTCCTGATATCCAATCTACACTGATCCTTTACTAATGTTACCTTATGTCCTCTAGTTCTACTATCTTTCTTGAGTGAGAAAAATATATTTCTGTAAATATTTTTATACTCCTTCAATATCTTAAAAACTTCAGTTTGATCTCGTCTTAACCTCCTTGTTATTAAACCATATTCTTATAGGCGTTCTTCATAACTAAGGTCTCTCAGTTCTGGAATAATTTTAGTTGCTCTCCTCTGCAATTGTTCAAGTGTATCTATATCCTGGTCTCCTGAAAGTTATGATGTGCCCTGTTTTCAACACATAACACAGTTATTAATACTGTTGTGTTCACTGCAGTTTTAACACTATAGCCACCTATAGTGATATTTATTATAAAATATCATGCTCTGCATTTTCCTACAGGAGGCCTATCAAATGTTATGCAACATATTCACAATATTACATCATCCCATTAATAGACACGTTACCTCTATGTCAGTTTCCTCTATCACGTTGTCACTGCCCTTGCTATCAGCAACATCCTCTTTCTGAAACAAAATATAATATACCACTTAAATATTGCAATGCATCAGCACATATTTTTAAACCACACTAAATTATTTTAAGCACTCAAGAAAGATAGCAGAATTAGAGGACATGAGGTAACAATAGTAAAGTATCAGTGTAGATTGGATATCAGGAAGTACTCGTTCTCAGAGAAGACAGTAAATCAATCGAAAAAAATTTCTACAGGAGGGCCCATTACACACAATGAAAAAATTTTGGACTTTCGAAAGGTGTCAATTTCATGTCAAATATGCAAACCAGTATACACAGAAAGGTGCAAGGTTAAATGTATGACCTCTATGTAATTTCACGATGACAATTTTCTCTCCCTCCTCCACAAATACAAATAATATGAGAACTGCTTGATGCCCAATCAGAATATGTTCGGCATCACCAATGTTATGTTCATACATGAAATGTAGACTTAAAAGCACATACGTGTGGTGACATCTGTGAGATGAACGAAATACCATTTGACATCTCTTGGATGCCAAATATGGTGTCATGTTATGAATTCCAGATTAGAATACGAGTTTCACAACCACTTTAGTAATGCAGTGCATAAGACACCTGACTAACTGTCATAACTGTCAGCTAAATTAATTCAAGTGACTTACTTTCATTACATATATTTAACAAGATTTAAGAAGCTTGCCATCCAAGGCAAATTAAGGCCCAGATGGCAAGTGGACCAGGAAGCCAATGGCTTATCGAGAGTCCAACAATTTTTATCTACGTGTAACCCGCTCTCATGAAATGTGCACAAATTTTGTTTTTAAACATATTCATGCTGCTACACAACCTGAAGATAATTTGTTCCATTCATTTATTTTCCTCTGTGAGAACGAGTACTTCCTGATATCCAATCTACACTGATCCTTTACTAATGTTGCCTCATGTCCTCTTGTTCTACTATCTTTTTTTAGTGAGAAAAAAATATTTATGTAAATTTTCTCATACCCATTCAATATCTTAAAAACTTATGAATGTTATCTCGTGTTAACCTCATTGTTGTTAAACCATATTCTTTTAGGTGTTCTTCATAAGTAAGGTCTCTCAGTTCTTGAATAATTTTAGTTGCTCTCCTCTGCATTTGTTCAAGTGTATCTATATCCTTCTTACAATATGGTCTCCTGAGAGTTATGATGTGCCCTGTTTTCAGCACATAACAGTTATTAATACTGTTGTGTTCATTACAGTTTCAACACTATCGCCACCTAGTGACGTATTTGTTATAACATATCATGCTGTGCATTGCCTTACAGGAGGCCTACCAAATGTTACGCCACATATTCACATTATTACATAATTCCAATAACAGACACGGCATGTTCATGTAGCCGTTGTAATGAGTCTGCCATATGCAACAGTTACCTCTAAGTCAGTTTCCTCTATCACGTTGTCACAGCCCTTGCTATCAGCAACATCCTCCTTAAATATTGCAATGCATCAGCACATATTTTTTAACCTGACTAAATTATTTTAAACATGTTTTTGGTTGCACAAAATACCCTGTACAGCGATACAGACTGCCACCGATGAGATTACAACAAAATTAGGTGTTCAAATGCAGTGAAATATGTTTATCTATATTATTTTGAAGAAATCACTAAGTGGATAGATATTATCTACTTAGATTTCCAGAAAGCTTTCAACAAAGTACCATGGAATAGGGGATGGCATAATCGACTAGATAGAAAAATGAGAGAAGACAAATGGCTGACTGAGAGAAGACAGCGTGTTGTAGTAGATGGGAAGGTTTCAAACTGGAAATCAGTTTTTAACAATAAGTGGTGATATGAAAATTTCGGAGCTGTGTGGTATTGCAGCTTCAAGGGGTAATAAAATTCTTGGGTTGATTAGGAGAAATATAACATATAAGGAATAAGAACTAACTATACTTCTACATAAAGCAATAGTTAGACATCATTTAGAATACTGTATACTACATATTATATAATAACATAATAACATATTATATAATAACATAAGCCTGGAGATTGTATACATGCTTAGGTCTAACTTGGCAGGCATACATATGATCAGAATTAACATACCTTAAAAACTTGTAATAATTAATACACAAATAGTACAACAAATAATAGAAATGGGGCCAGTGATTCCTATTCAGACAAATTTGTCGCTGTCGTGGGAGCCACCCATTTATACACAATTATCTTTGACCTCTCTTTTATTTTTTATTTAATATGGTGTCTAACTCTTTCTATGTACAGCTGTAACTGGAGTGTGTCTAGTAGTGTGCTTGTTCATAATACAAATATGACTAATTGAATGTATATATATACTCAAGTGCAAGCATTATTTGCTATATGTAAAACATATACATATGTATCCACCTGTATATGCATATTTTATTAGTTATGATGAATTTGCTTATATGCATAGCTATTTGATACTGTACATGGGTCTTTATTTATATTTTTGTACGAGTGTGTTTTTTAAATAGTATGCAATGTCTCGAAAACTGTGAGTAAATAATTTATCTTTTCAATAAATAATTCCAGAGTATCATTTATAACACGTGGCAAGTTGTATTTAAGAATTGTTTTTGAAAATTCATGTTTCATTCTAGATATGTTTGATTTTGGCTTTTCCAGTATTCTAAGAGTGTGTATTATAATTTGAGAAAAAATTTCAGTTTAATAGATAATCTGGCAAGTTACTGTGAATATAGTTTAAGTTCTTGAAACTTTAACTGATATTCTATTTTAATTTTTTTTTAAAGTGTTTATGCGTGTGAATTATACATGTTCAAGGTTATTATTTAAATTCCCTTTTTGAAGTCTCATTGTTCTATTACCGTTTCTACAAGAAGCACAGACAGGTGAATGGGACACCATGGGAAAACTGACCGGAGCACCATTGGACAACTGACCAGGGCACCATGGGACAACTGACCGGGGCACCATGGGACAACTGACCGGGGCACCATGGTACAACTGACATGAGCACCATGGGACAATTGACCAGGGCACCATGGTCATGTCCATGGTGCCCTAGTCATAGTGTCCCAGGCCTTTGCCATTAAAAAATATGTGTTGTGTAGCCTCAACGTGCCCACTGATCAGGGTTGTTTGATTTAAATTATTTTATTTAAATCACTGATTTAAATCATGATTTAAATCACTCCAAAAATAATTGATTTCTGATTTTTTTTTTCTGATTTTTTTTCTGATTTTTTAATCACTGATTTATATGAATTTAACACAAATAACTGTTTACAAACATTGAGATCAACAAAGTTTTTTTATGTTTTTTAATACAAAAGGACAATGTGCCCACACTTATGTAGTTGTATTGTCACCAGATAGCCTGATAGTCAAATGTTTTATGACATTGTGTATGTTTGACCTATTCACTTTCTGAATGCAGTGAAGCCAAACAAATTTGCTTTCAAGAGGAAGTATCTTTTCAAGTCAGAAGTCCTGAGTTAAAGTCCACTTAGAGCTTGTGCCAGTTGTTACCAATTCAGTATGTTGACTCAAGTGAGACAGTCTTGGTGACAACTGTTTAATACTGTACCAGTTTGCAGTCTGGTTGGAGACCCATAGAGTACACAGAGCCTTGGGCAGGTGCTAATCCACCCTCTCAGCAAACAATAATTAGCACTGCTACAGCCACAGCTTTCCTTTCCAAGACAGATTATGCAACTACAGGGGGTGAGGCCTTGTGGACATTGCCTAATGTCTTTATATAAGCAAAAATCATGTACCCTCTGTTAAGACAAGTACCCAAATCAATTTGAATAGAACACATTTGAAAGAGTTTATAAATATAAACATCTATATAAATGTCTATATACCAGATAAAAAAATAAATAAATAAAATAAATAAAAGAAATCTGATTTAAATTTTAAAAATGTCATTATATTTTTTTAAATCATGATTTTTTCAACCCTGCCACTGATCCATGATATCGTCCATAGATGTCTTCCCAACTAATACATTTCTTCGGATAAACTAGTGTTGTAACAACATTACCCAGAGTTTTATGTAAAGAAATACACCTCACTTACAAAATTGGTTTACAAGTGTCTGAAAAGTACTATTTGACATAACTCAGAGAGCTCTGTGTCATCTGCATTACTGTCGTCTGCGTTTGTTTTGTATATATTGAGCATGCACTAGGTGACGCCACATGCAATAATTAAAAGTGCAAGTGACCAAATAATCAAATGGCCATGGTGCCCCAGTGGCATGGTGCCCCAGTGGCCATGGTGCCCAGTGGCCATGGTGCCCCAGAGGCCACGGTGCCCCAGTGGCCATGGTGTCCCAGTGGCCATGGTGCCCCAGTGGCCATGGTGCCCCAGTGACCATGGTGCCCAAGTGGCCATGGTGCCCAGTGGCCATGGTGCCCCAGTGACCATGGTGCCCTAGTGGCCATGGTGCCCAGTGGCCATGGTGTCCTCTGCATTGGTGCCCAGTGGCCATGGTGCCCCAGAGGCCATGGTGCCCCAGAGGCCATGGTGCCCCAGAAGCCATTGTGTCCTGTGTGGATGCATTTACATTTCCAAAAAATTAATAACATCTGCCATTTTTCAGACCATTTAACATATTGGTCTAAAACGTATTGTAAATTAATGTTGCTTATCAGCATCATTTTTAACCTTTCTAAACACTTTTGCGTCATCTGCAAATTTCAGTACGTTGCTTGTTATAATTATTATCATCAAAGTCATTGATATTATATTAAGAATAAAAAATATCCTAATACCTGATCCCACTCAAAACTGATTTCCAGTTTGAAACCTCCCCACCTACAACTATACTACAGGGGTGAGATTTAGCAAGTCATGGAAGGTAGCCAGTCGGGCTACCAACCTTGCAAAGTGAAGTAGCCCGACAGCTTCTTAAGTAGCCCACTTGCTAATCAATACTTTGATAGAAAGTAAATACTTTGAAGATTGAATGTATGAACGACATCAACGACGACAAATAAAAAACAAACAGTTTTGAAACATTTATTTTTAAGGCAGAATCAATAGAATGTGATACAGGTTATACACAGGTTGTTTTTCTTTCATAACATGGTACACCAGCAGTCTAAGTCTCCAAGCGTCACACGACATCAGATCCTGTGAACTGAACAGTTTTGCTGATTTTTTACAGGACCTGATTTTATCCTAGCCTAGAGAAACTTTAAGCAGGTTCCCGATTAATTCACCAGAAGCACTGCGCGCACCATGGAGATAACTATATCTAATTATGATCGAGATAGCGTATGTTTTTATGTATGTATGTTTGTACGTGGTTACGTTCACGTTTTCCTCCTAGACGGCTTGCACCTCGGGCGCCAAATTTTCAGGGATTAATCTACGACCCCACGAATGAAACGTAACGCCTTTATTTTTTTGAAATACCCCATATCACGGGCTCTTGGTGGTTTTTATGAGAGTACGTAGTGCCCTATGGGCGGTTTATATTAATTATAGTAGGAATAACACACCCACCCAATACACAATTAAAAGACAGTAGAAAGCAGATATTTTATTCTACAACCAACACAAGTATCCATGGGTATAAATGCAGACCTTCAACATTTTGAACATGCACCGAGTATTGCATCACGTGCGTGACGCGGTTTTTTCTGGTAATACGTTCGAGCGTATTGATGGCATACTGGCCTGAGGCATTTGGTAAACATTGCTATCATGACTGTCACGTATGAACTACCACGTTATAGCATTTTTGTTAGTATATATATAAAAGTGGCGCCACGCGGCACTAGGACTATTAACATAACCGGTTATTAGTTCAGTATAGAATGACCGTTCAGTTACATGTTGAGCGGCGATGTGGTTGATTAAAAATACAATGAATGCTCCCTATTGATATCGCTTCGGCTACAAACCGCAACATTTCTTGCAATGTCAAACGTGTCACAAAAATACAATTTATGGTTAACATAAATGCGATATAGCCAGGACAACACTTCTGAGATGTTTATTAACATTCCGTTTGTTTTTGCTGGGTCTAAAATAATGCAGCTTCATATATATTTCGAGTAGCCATGCGGGCTACTGTTGTCAATAATTGAAGTCGCCCGAAACCATTTGGGCGCCATTGGCGACCGGGCGACCGCTAAATCTCACCCCTGATACTACATAACAGAAGTGACAGAAAATGTCTAAAGATTTAAATTTATAATGTATATATAATCGCATTTATATTATGAATGGGATTATATATACATATGTCAACCATTGCATAATTAACCAATATTAGTGACTCATGAAGACTAAAATATATAAACATGATATGCTATTGATTAAAATGCTGCTGAAGAAATGCACTTAATTTTCACTTCTTCACATTTGTCAAAACTTTTGACATACTTATTAGGCCATATATCAGTTAAAAACCGTGAAAATAAGTTAATATGACATACTTGTTCCGGTTCGTTGCAGCGATGGCCATCGTCAACTTCCTCATTCTTAACCATAAAAAATTTATTTATATTATACACACTGTCTCGTGTATGGAGGACCTACACCCTTAGTAAAGCTGTTTTGAGAGACTTAGGCTTAGGCTAAGTGGTGAAAAACTTGGTTTAACAAGTAATTAATTGTATTCTAGCATTGTTGACAATTAATGAATGGGTTGAGTAAATATTGATTGAGAAAATGCTATCTGCGTAAATATTAGGTCTAAACTTGTAATTCGCAGATATATTAGAAAGGGCGGGTTACACATAGTCATAGATGAATAATTGTTGGACTCTCGGTAAGCCATTGATTTCTTTGTCCATTTGCCATATTTTGTTTTGCTTTGGATGGAAATTTTTTTTAATTATGATAAATCCCTGGCCGACCGGTCTTCATTGTCCGCTGTTTTTCATGTTTCGGCTTTCCTTGTTTTACCTTCTATATGAACTTATGAATAATTCAGTAACGGTTCATATCTAATGCCAGCTGGGCCTTCCGGTAGTAAAACTACTACATACTAGTTTCGCCCATGCTAAGTCATGCCATGGCATAAGGCATAACGACAACGTATACTACGCGTGTATAACTTTTGGAATAAAACACGTAGTAGTAGCCTTTGCCGCTTTGGCTTTGGCTTTGCTCGGAGGTAAAAATTATGACAAAGCTCCCAAATTTTCATTTGCATGTTGCGGAGTTAAATGTTCAGGAAGAAGGTCGCTAAATATATCGATCACGCCATGACTTATTGGCAACAAACACGGATGCATAGATCTATAAAAGTCATGCATTTGCATTCTTTTCCTAATCGCTAGAGTAGATGACGTAACTAAAACATAATGGCTGCCACCTTTGCCCAAAGAAAATGTAATAAGGATCAGCCTACAGTTACATTTCCTATTCGTGACCATGTTAACGTTTTGCATGATATTATAAGAAAACGGGACCATCAAAAATGTTTAAACTTCATACCTGCCGTTGTCATCATCTCATTGACATGCTGGTCGAGTTTTGTCAAAATGACATATTTCTAACTCTTATAAAAATGGCTGAACGTGCCATATCCGTCAATGTTTATAAATTTCTGCATGAATTACTACGCACTTGTGCCTTGTGGCGAACAAATTGCCAACAATTCTTCCGCCTATTAAAATCATCTAAAAATTCACAGTTACACTGTCAACAGGTTCTACCAGCAAACATGGCAATGCCCCTGCTCAAAGGCACTCATGTCAGATGATATGAATTTTTAAAAACTTCCTATATCCAAACTTACTATGCCCTACATTCATGTGTAATTAACACACCAGGAAGTATAATTGAGGCATGATCCCTATAGTATAGGCTAACCACAACAACGTTACTACGAGTGTAAAAGGAAATGTGACAGCGACAAACGAAGATAGATTATAATATCATTATTATATGATGGAAACATTACGAACGACGAACGACCTGTTATTACAGGCTAGCAATAAAGTATTATTTAACTGAACGATATTTAACCATACAAAAACTTTATATAACTACGACACTGCTGTGTCATTAAAAAAAGGAAATATAAACAGCATAAAATCATCTTGTCACATCTATATATAGACCCTATATAGCGTCACGTCAGTGATTTCACCCAGAGATCAGGTTTGTCAGGTTTCGAACCCTGGAGCAACCAGGAAGTTTAATTCAACATAAAAACGTGCACCGTATTCTCGGTGGCATTGCGTGCGTGTTTGACGTGACTGCGGTAACCTGTGCAAGGTTGCTCAGAGAGCGGAGCAGGTGTCGCGAAGTACGCGTGTGTGTTTTAATGCAAGGCGTACATTAATTGCTAAATTGTTGGTGCAAGTCGCCCGTTTGTGCGACTGGGTCAGCCCACGTTTATTGCCGCGGTTCAGTCATCGAATCGGTTAAACAACGACCAAATCAACGCGCGACTCGAGTTTTGTGGCGTTGCGGACCAGCGCACATCATTATGACTGGTCCATTTTAAGTCGAACATACGCGACTCGTAACAACAGTTTTCGAATGTACGTATGTCGGTAGTCGAAATACAAAACCAGACCACAACCCACATATCCGATACCATATACCTATAGAAAGATGTTCTATAGTTATATGCCGGTACCTGTAGGGGCCATCCATAAAGTACGTCACGCTCTGGGGGATGGGGTGTCTTGGCAATCGTTACGTAAGGGGTCTTCCATAAAGTACGCCACGCTAAGGGGAGGGGTGTCTGCGTAGGCGTTACGGAGCGTTACATCCAGGGGTGTGTCTTGGCGATCGATAGGCCTACATAACGACAAAACAAAGTGTTTTGCTCGACTAGCTGTCGATATCAGATTGAAAGCTTTGATACCATTAATTGTTATGCCAGTTTTTGGGCATAGTTCAACTGAATTCCAACAGAAAAGGAATGCAGACTCCCATGCACCAGTGAAGCATGCAGTGGCGCACGAAAACGTGTTTGCTTTTGTGCCAAAAGCTCTAAAGATACTAGTCTACAGCGCCCGGAAAAACATCACCACGAACTTATGTGCGGACATGGATGATAATAATATATAGTAATTCTATTGCGCTAAATTCCTCAATGCACCGATCGGAAATATTATGTACTTCTGTATTTATAAAAAAGAATGCTCCCCAGGATCAGCACGCACGCGCGTACACACGCCAGCACGCACGCACATTTAAATACACACATTCAGACATACAGACAAGCATAAACACGATGGTAACACTCACCTTTATAGGGTCCCCGTCACTGACACATTTTTTTAAGATGACAGTCAAAGCCGATGTCTATCACGGCAAGTGCCACGACATGTCGATCACAAGTAAACACGTATACACACCTGCACGGTGTTGACTCAAGTGAGACAGTCTTAGTGACAATTGTTTAATACTGTACCAGTTTGCAGTCAGGTTGCAGACCAATAGAGTACACAGAGCCCTGGACACCCTCTCAGCAAACAATAATTAGCACTGCTACAGACACAGACACACAGCATGCTTTCCTTTCCAAGACAGATTATGCAGCTACAGGGGGTGAGGCCTTGTGGACATTGCCTAATGTATTTATATAAAAAAATCATGTACTATCTCTTAAGACAAGTGCCCAAATCAATTTGAATAGAACACATTTGAAAGAGTTTATCAATATAAACATCTATATAAATGTCTATATACCATTTAGATTTAAAAATAATAATAATAATAATACCCAAACAAATGTAATCTGATTTAAATAAAAAATCTATTTTTTTTAAATCATAATTTTTTCAACCCTGCTACTGATCCATGATATCGCCCATAGACGTCTTCCCAACTAATACATTTCTTCGGATAAACTAATGTTGTAACAACATTACCCAGAGTTTTATGTAAAGAAATACACCTCACTTACAAAATTGATTTACAGGTGTCTGAAAAGTACTTTTGTATATACACCTGTATTGAGCATACGTTAGGTGACGCCACATGCTAAAATAAAAAGTGCAAGTGACCAAATAATCAAATGGCCATGGTACCCCAGTGGCCATGGTGCCCCAGTGGCCAAGGTGCCACGGTGGCCATGGTGCCCCAGAGGCCATGGTGTCCCAGTGGCCATGGTGTCCCAGTGGCCATGGTGTCCCAGAGGCCATGGTGCCCCACAGGCCATGGTGTCCCAGAGGCCATGGTGCCCCAGTGGCCATGGTGTCCCAGTGACCATGGTGTCCCAGAGGCCATGGTGCCCCAGAGGCCATGGTGTCCCAGCGGCCATGGTGTCCCAGTGGCCATGGTGCCCCAGAGGCCATGGTGCCCCAGAGGCCATGGTGTCCCAGTGGCCATGGTGTCCCAGTGGCCATGGTGCCCCAGAGGCCATGGTGCCCAAGAGGCCATGGTGTCCCAGTAGCCATGGTGTCCCAGTGGCCATGGATATGATTTATTTTAAACTTCCTATATCCAAACTTACTATGCCCTACATTCATGTGTAATTAATACACCAGGAAGTCTGAGGCATGATCCCTATAGGCTAACCACAACAACGTTACTACGAGTATAAAAGGAAATGTGACAGCTACAAATGAAGACAGATTATAATATCATTACTATTTGATGGAAACATTACGAACGACGAACGACCTGTTACTACCGGCTAACAATAAAGTATTATTAACTTGAACGACATTTAACCATACAAAAACTTTAAAAAGGAAATATAAGCAGCATAAAATCATCTTGTCACATCAATAGCGTCACTTCAGCGAGGTCACCCCGAGATCAGGTTTGTCAGGTTTCGAACCCTGGCGGCACAAAGGAGCAACCAGAAAGTTTAATTCAACATAAAAACGTGCACTCTATTGACGTGACTGCGGTAACTTTTGTAAGGTTGCTGAGAGAGCGAAACAGGTGTCGCGAAGTACGCCTGCGTGTGTGCTTTAATGCAAGGCGTACGTTGCTAAACTGTTGTTGCGAGTCGCCCGTTTATGCGACTGGGTCAGTCCACATCGGTTTAGTCATCGAATCGGTTAAACGATGGTTGCGCCGACCAAATCAACACGCGACTCGAGTTTTGTGGCGTTGCGGACCAACGCACATTACAGGACTGGTCCATTTTAAGTCGAACATTTACGCGACTCGCAACAACAGTTTTGGACTGTACGTATGTCGGTAGTCGAAATACAAAACCAGACCAGAAAGATTTTCTATAGGTCTATGCCGGTATAGGGGCTAATAATAAACTACGTCACGCTCTGGGAGATGGTGGTGTCTTGGCGATCGTTACGTAAGGGGTCATCCATAAAGTACGTCACGCTCTGGGAGATGGTGGTGTATTGGCGATCTTTACGTAAGGGTCTTCCATAAAGTACGTCACGCTCTGGGAGATGGTGGTGTCTTAGCGATCGTTACGTAAGTGGTCATCCATAAAGTACGTCACGCTCTGGGAGATGGTGGTGTATTGGCGATCTTTACGTAAGGGTCTTCCATAAAGTACGTCACGCTCTGGGAGATGGTGGTGTCTTGGCGATCGTTACGTAAGTGGTCATCCATAAAGTACGTCACGCTCTGGGAGATGGTGGTGTCTTGGCGATCGTTACGTAAGTGGTCATCTAGTGGTAAGCTGGCCCCTACACTCCCACCCGTAACCCTGGACCCTACACGCCCACCCGTAACCTTGGCCCCTATACGCCCACCCGTAACCCTGGCCCCTACACACCCACCCGTAACCATGGCCCCTACACACCCACCCGTAACACTGGCCCCTACACGTCCACCCGTAACCCTGGCCCCTACACACCCACCCGTAACCCTGGCCCCTACACACCCAACCGTAACTCTGGCCCCTGCACGCCCACCCGTAAAACTACGTTCGTTCTAAGAAACACCCCACCTGTTATGCATACAATATATTTGGATATTAGTTGCATGTCTGCATTGATTCATAATTCACGTAGAATAGAGGTATGTATAACTAATACGGGCATCAGTCTGATATCGGCAACAAGACGAGAAAAACAACTGTTTTTATAACTCACGTAACGATCGCCAAGACACCATACCCCATGTAATGCTCCATATAGCGCCTACCCTGACCCCCCCCCCCGCCCCCGAACGTGATGTACTTCACGGATGACCCCTAAGGTATACATACCCGTGTTCTACACATGAGCTACGAATCAATACATACATGCTACGCATATAAAATAGATGTATGCATATTACTTGGGGGTATTTCTCAATGGGAACGCAATTTTATGGGGGTGTAGAGGCCAATGTTATGAAGTGTTACATAGGGGTGGGGGTCTCAAAAACGTCAAATAATAGCGTGACAGATTTTACGGATAGCCCCCTAAGAAAAAAAATTAAAAATTTTGAAAGTATTTTATAATCTACATTTCAAAAATTTATCCACTAAGTCTCAACGAAAATCCCTGTTTCGGCATTTTAATATTGTAAAATAATTATTTTAACATTTAGTTTTCCACTAATCTGTACATAACTGAATAGTTTGTCCTATCACAGTCAATTTGTTTAATATGACAGTCAAAGCCGATGTCTGTCACGGCAAGTGACACGACATGTCCATCACAAGTAAAGACGTATACACACCTGCAAGGGGTCTCCACTGATCCCGGAATCAGCGCGTTCTTGATCTTGACGCTCCATTGCATACGCAGATTCAACCAAACTGCCGGTAGAGTCAACGTTTGCGAGACAGTCAGATGTCTACAAAGCCGACGTTCTTGTCCTGAATCGCGCAACTTACTGTCGACAACGTTTCCGATAACCAATAGGTAACTTGCGCAGATCTGTCACATGACATATGTATACGAAATGCGTTACTTCCTGGTTGGTCTTTAGAATATATAAATGCGACAGGGCAGGGGTCTTATCAAAAGTATGGCGGAATGTGCAATCACCCGGCAAATTGCCAAATCTCCTCCCAAACATAGGCCCTAAGCCTTGTTTTTAGTGCTTTGTTATACCCTGTAGGCACTACATACCCATGTTCCCGAATTTGCGTTTAGAAAGTTGTAATTAGATTAACACACTAGCTGATAGTTTTTGCATGATCCCTTAATTAGCCTAGGTATAGTTCCGTCGAATGAATCCGTTCGGTTAAGCTAATCGTGCAGGTCGACGCGTTGGCCTAGATGAATACAAAGTAGGTAATCGTGTTACTCCTTTGAGCCACAACGTGTTCCGACGACGTCATTGAAAGATGCTCAGCCATGCAGCACACGCGAACAATTCTCAAGTCTGCGCGAGTGTAAAGCACCGCACGCTACCAACTCTACATCGCGATCTGGCTTCCGTTTGCTACCAAGGTTTAATCATGCGTAACGAAACACATGTGAAGCGCACGCACACGCACACACTAACGCACACGCACACGCACACGCTAATGCACACGCACACACTAACGCACACGCACACGCTAACGCACACGCACACATACAGGGGAAAATTCGGCAATATGAGCTACTTGTGAACGAATAGTATTCGCGCAGTAAATGCAGCGTTGCTGTATGATTCCCAGAGAAGTCGAGTGTGTGCGTGTGCGTGTGCGTGTGCGTGTGCGTGTGCGTGTGCGTGTGCGTGTGTGTGTGTGTTGGAATGACCAGGTGTGCAAGGGAGTGAAATTGATGGTCAATTCATCCATGCACTCAGTCGTTGCCTCGTTTAGTTCGTCTACTTCGCAGCGAGGTCGTGACTTCGTTGACACGAATTCGCGACTACATGACCAATTTGACCTATTTCATGTCCGCGTGGTTCAATTGACTAATTCTCTTATCTGGACGGGACACCACGACACTTCAACCAAATCATCCCCAGGACACCACGACACTCAAACCACATCAGCCCCAGGACACCACGACTTAAACCACATCAGCTCCAGGACACCACGACACTCAAACCACTTCAGCCCCAGGACACCAGGACATTCTAACCACTTCAGCCCCAGGACACCAGGACATTCTAACCACATCAGCCCCAGGACACCACAACACACAAACCACATCAGCCCCAGGACACAACGACACTCTAACCATATCAGCCCCAGGACACCACGACACTCAAACCACATCAGCCCCAGGACACCACGACACTCAAACCACATTAGCCCCAGGACACCACGACACTCAAACCACATCAGCCCCAGGACACCACGACATTCTAACAACATCAGCCCCAGGATACCACGACACTCAAACCACATCAGCCCCAGGACACCACGACATTCAAACCACATCAGCCCCAGGACACCACAACACCCAAACCACATCAGCCCCAGGACACCACGACACTCAAACCACATCGGCCCAATACACCAGGACACTCAAACCACGTCAGCTCCATGACACCATGACATTTAAACCACATGAGATTCAAACCACATCAAACCAAATCCCTGGCACACTACATCACTTGAGTCACATCATCATGTGTGTGTGTGTTGTGTGTGCACTTCAGATATAGTAGATGCTGAGTTAGCACTGACAGGCTATATAATGTTTAGGAAGGACAGACGAGAAAGAAGGGGAGGTGGAGTAATTTTATATAGTAAAGAATCTATCCAAGCATATGAAATAACACTGAAAAGTGAAGCAGATTGTGAGGAAGCAATTTGGTGTAACATAGTTACCAGGAACTCAACATTAACAATAGTAGTTTATAGTAGTCCTAACATAGGACAAGAGGAAGATGTAAAATTACAAATGGCGATAAGGGAGGTGAGCAAGGGAAATGTGTTATAATGGGTGATTTTAACCATGGCCATATACAATGGGAATCATTAGAGAGTGCTGGAGGTGACGACCATCAGTTTCTACTTGTAACACAGGATTGTTTCCTTACTCAACATGTCTTGGAACCAACCAGAGGTGGG
>OY759263.1:57762341-57774841 GCA_963662155.1 Lamellibrachia columna
TTTGCAATTCAGGTTGTATGCATGAGTTCTGTGGCCTGTAATGGGCCGATGCGGAATAGTGGCGCCGCCTGGTGAATGTTGGTTGAACTACTGTTTTTGCTCTGCCCGCCCAGTGGACCCAGAGTTATCAACGAAATAGTTTCACAGGGTAATGGTAATGTCATAATAATGGTATTGACAAATCCATCGTTCATGTAATTGTCGTGATAATGTCCACTCATGGTTATCCCCAGTGATCATCTGGGCATCAATTATAATATGGTATTATTAGCTACACCTTCACAGGACTATCACACAAATCAAGATTTAACAAGATTGCCTTCCAAGGCCAATCTATGTGAAACCCTCCCTCCTGAAATATGCTTCAACCTTGCTTTAAACATATTCACGCTGCTATAAGTTACACATAATGATTTGTTCCATTCATTGATTGTCCTCTGTGAGAACGAGTACTTCCTGGTACACAATCTACACTGATCCTTTACTAATGTTACCTCATGTCCTCTAGTTATATTACCATTCTTGAGTGAGAAAAAATATTCCTATCAATATTTTTATACCCATTCAATATCCCCAAAACTTCAATTTGATCTCCTTGTTAACCCACATTCATTTAGTCGTTCTTCATAACCAAACCGCACATTTGTGACACCAAACAGAAGGTAAATACACGGAATAACATAATTCGCAAACTTGCAAACTCGAAAAGGGTTCAGCCTACTGTTGCGTTTCCAATTGGTGACCATGTTAACGTTTTGCACGATTATAAGAAAACGGGACCATCAAAAATTCTGAAATGAAACTTCTTACCTGCCCGTGTCATCATCTCATTGACTGATCGAGTTTAGTCAAAGTATCGTACTTCTAACACTTTTAAAATGCCCGAACGTGCCATAATCGTAAATGCTTACCCAATTCTGTATGAATTACTGCGCACACATGCATTGTGGCGAAACAAAATGCCAACAATTCTATTGAAATCATCTAAAAATCCACAGTTACACTGCCAACATGTTCTACTAACAAACTTGCCAATGTGTCAGCTCAAATGCAGTTATGACAGATGATATTATTTTTTTTTAAATTACACATCTAAAATTACTGTGCCCAACATTTGTGTGTAACACACCAGGAAGTGTAACTGACGCATGATCCCAAAAGGGGAAGTAAAGCACTGACTCCAAGATCGAGTTGCCTTGCCTTCTACCGACTCCAAGATCCAATTCCCTTGCCCTTTACCGACTCCAAGATCCAGTTGCCTTGCCTTCTACTGACTCCAAGATCCAGTTGCCTTGCCTTCTACCGACTCCAAGATCTAGTTGCTTTTCCTTCTACTGACTCCAAGATCCAGTTGCCTTGCCTTCTACTGACTCCAAGATCTAGTTGCCTTGCCTTCTACTGACTCCAAGATCCAGTTGCATTGCCTTCTACTGACTCCAAGATCCAGTTGCCTTGCCTTCTACTGACTCCAAGATCCAGTTGCCTTGCCTTCTACTGACTCCAAGATCCAGTTGCCTTGCCTTCTACTGACTCCAAGATCCAGTTGCCTTGCCTTCTACTGACTCCAAGATCCAGTTGCCTAGCCTTCTACTGACTCCAAGATCCAGTTGCCTTGCCTTCTACTGACTCCAAGATCCAGTTGCCTTGCCTTCTACTGACTCCAAGATCCAGTTGCCTTGCCTTCTACTGACTCCAAGATCCAGTTGCCTTGCCTTTTACTGACTCCAAGATCCAGTTGCCTTGCCTTCTACTGACTCCAAGATCCAGTTGCCTTGCCTTCTACTGACTCCAAGATCCAGTTGCCTTGCCTTCTACTGACTCCAAGATCCAGTTGCCTTGCCTTCTACTGACTCCAAGATCCAGTTGCCTTGCCTTCTACTGACTCCAAGATCCAGTTGCCTTGCCTTGTACTGACTCCATGATCCAGTTGTCTTGCCTTCTACTGACTCCAAGATCCAGTTGCCTTGCCTTCTACTGACTCCAAGATCCAGTTGCTTTGCCTTCTACTGACTCCAAGATCCAGTTGCCTTGCCTTCTACTGACTCCAAGATCCAGTTGCCTTGCCTTCTACTGACTCCAAGATCCAGTTGGTTTGCCTTCTACTGACTCCAAGATCCAGTTGCCTTGCCTTCTACTGACTCCAAGATCCAGTTGCCTTGCCTTCTACTGACTCCAAGATCCAGTTGCCTTGCCTTCTACTATTCCATCGCCGCATTTGTGTGATTCAAGGCTCACCCGGGAACGTGGACCCCAGAAGCAACATATCCGCTCCTAAACAAAACCTAATAACCTTTACAGACACGCAAACCTATATTAACTATGTAGAAACACAAAGGTGTTGTCCATCTCGCTGGTTTAACCTTTGCCGTCTCTAGACTTCAGGTTTGTTATGTACAACATTTTCTTGAGCCACTTGACATGCTGACATTGACCTTGTTTATCATGTTGTGAGTAGCGCTGTATTCTTGTAGAAGACATGTCCGGTTTACGTTGATTCTGTTTATCTTGTGGAAAGTGGGCCCCTATATTTAGTTGAACGATCGTCCGGGCTGGTGTTGTAAACAACATTGCACCCCACCGTTGCACAACCAGTTATCTAGGTTGCCGTTTGTTAAATAATTTGGTTAGTGCATAACATAATTCCGTGTACCGCAATACTGCGTCTTTGACAACGAATTGTTGTTCCAGAAGTGAGAAACTTAAGTTATTAAACTGCCTAAGAGAATGTGGTTTAACATCATTAGAGAGAAAAATGTTAAGAGGAGACAAAAATCAAGTCTTACCGATATTGAATCGTTATGGACATATTGATAGAAGTATTTTGTGTCACTTTGGGTAAACAGAAGAATTTAAGGATACGAAGTAAAGCTAGTGAAAGAACAGTGTATGGTAGGGCGGGACATGAAGATGTGGAGTAAGACGCCCCCTCGTACTTCCAACATTACACGCGTTTGCTGTGTGTATCTGGTGGGTGCATACAATGCTGCTACCTATAGTGCCTATTCTGCCCAAGAGCATATAGTGCCTATTCTGTCCAAGAGCATATAGTGCATATTCTGTCCAAGAGCATATAGTGCCTATTCTGTCCAAGAGCATGTAGTGCCTATTCTGTCCAAGAGCATATGCAGATGAAATAGACAGTTAAGGAACAATCTGCATTTACAATTTTTCTGCATGGCTGATGTAAAAATGCTATATTTTCAATGTTGTGCTGAAACGCACATATCATTTTTAGCATCGTGCAACCTGTTTGATATTCATCGTTAGTGTATAGGGGAAGGCGGGGCATGTCGGCACACCTCGTTATTGACCAAACCGCGTAGTATGTCTTTTCAAAAATGTGCTCTACTGTTGCATCTAAGTCATACATCGAGCATCTGAACCCGTGAATTAAACTCATTTACTTCGGTAAGAAATTATAAACACACATGTTGTTTGTGCATAATCTCATGGAATTTTATACATATTATATTGATAAGTAACTCACATTCTCAATGATATATGCACATTGGTGTGTTTGTGCATCTTTGGAATATGTATCATTAGTGTTGTCTTTGCTCACAAATAAACTCTATCGCCACAGACCACGTGTGTGGGAAAATTTATAATCTTCATCCGCCGGTCGGTTGGGGCATATCTACATAGGCGTGTGCGGATATGCCCCAGCCGTGTGCGAATATGCTCCAGTGCAGTAAGTTTATTTACATACCGTGACGTCATGGTGTAGATGTTACGACTCTGCGGATTATAAGCTAATCCATGTTTCATTATGGAGGGTGTGTGACAGGAACCCAGGGAGTACTCAAACATTGCCAATGTACATTCCTTGAGAAGTTCTGAAGAACTGAACTTCCCTAGCCACATGTTAGACTTCTGTCCAAATGATGCCCCTTTCAAGTTGAGTGCATTGAAATATACACCATTTAAAGTGTAAAATATACACTGTTTCGATATTGATCAATTTACTAACATTTTTGATTCATAGATCAATGGGATCTCTCAGTGTCTACGGTCTACCCCTTTCTTGTTTACCGTTTACCCTTGCGTTGTGTAGTTAACGTGCGTTGTACCCATAAAACATGGGCATAAAACGTGGAATTTGTCCCAAGGATGGCATATTAGAAATATATTGAGTGGCCCCTCCCCCACCAACCAAAATGGTGGGAGGTTGGACTAAAAATATGTGACAGGTGGGATTTTGAGGTAGGATGTGTTAAAGACTTGCATGTGTTTTTGCAGGTGTGGTGTATCTTGAAGTGTATAATCATACTGCTGTTTTTATTCTGTGTCCTATTGGTTTTCTTCGTCGCATGGTTTTCCGTGTGCGCTGTAGTTGAGACAGACCAACATCACACATCCCCTTCACCAAATTTAGGCCACTGTATTATATAAACTACAACTGGTTATGTTTATATTATTTATATGGGCGCATTTGACCCCGAAGAAAAACACTTATGGATATACCTAACAATCAGTTATAAGAAATCTATCATTGCAGTTCGTACTCTGCTCTATAACAAAGGCCTGAAATAAGCGATGTATGTTCGCACATAGTTGTGCAGATATGCCCCAGGGTACTGGGGCATAACGGCACGCCAGTGATCAATATATATTGATACCATATTCGTTTTTCTTAGTGGATTTGAAGTTTGATAATTGGTAGTTATAAACTACTAAATATACAGATTACAAAGGAGACATTTTACCATTCTGACATAAAAGTCAATTAGTTATGACACAGGTGTACGGTGATGTGCGGTCTACTAATTAGTAGGAATGAATCATGTCAATTTATTGTCGTGATTAGGAAATGAACAATTATTCTTTGATAAAGGCTACGTGTTTTAAAATGCACGATCAATCATGTCGTGTTGAAGGTATGTGACAATTCGGAGTGCACTGTAAAGGCAAATTACGCAGTACGTGTTATCCTCGGTTATAAAGGTGCCACATCGTAAAAACTACTTCCATTTAAGTTTTTATTGTTTCCTAATAAACTGGAATTCAGCGCACTCAAGTTGAACTGGTTGATGTATGCTGTTCAATTGTTGACTTTGATGTCCTAGTTAGCTTAATACTCTTAGCTTAATACTCTTAGCTTAATACTCTTAGCCTACGTTGAACGCACGACACAAATAACACCACTGAACAGTAATATATGCTCTCGTGTCATATTTTGGATTTGCAATAAACCAGATAACTTTGACAGATACGCAACACTGCATCACCTTTGTTTAAACGCAGTGAGGCCTTTGCATCCAGTCTTGTTTAATCTTTGATTTATCCAGACCCTATTGTGCATAAACATTCTTTACGACGTATGACATGCTGACACTGACGTCATTTACGACATTCTGTATGTATTCTTGAGAACTGCTGACACGATTGAAGGTGTTTCCGTACATCCCGCACTTGTACACATCTTGAGTGTATTCAGGTAACCCAACAGCCGGGTTGTTGTTGCTAACAACATTACAGGCCACCACATAGATGGATACTTGGGTTAACGTTTACTACAATGTCTTGGTTAGCGCACTACTTTACATGAACGCGTTCCATGTAGGTCTGGTGACTTAAATTTCCTCTTTCGGTTCCTTGGCTATTGTCACTCACTCAGTCAACCAATCAATCAATAACCTGTTGCTCCGCTATACGGCAATATGGTAAGCACGACAGTAGGCCTAACCACAGAGGTATTAAACATTTTTCTACATTTTACTTGTACTTTTAAGTAACAGAATACCTAATTTTATAATTCATTTATATGCAGTTTAAAGTTCTTATTTATGTTTATCTCAACGCAATTTAAAGCACTTAATTTAGTACGTATGTATATTTAAATAGTGGACTAATCGGCCTCTATGGCTATAAAGCGAAATACAATAAATTATTGTTTGAAGGATGACAAAGCTTCCCCTTGGTCTCCCTTTGCGAGATCCTAAGTACGTCATTGATCAGTATATCTACTTTGCATAACGTTCCAAAACATTTCTTATATATATTACCGGCTCTGTACATATATATATATATATATATATATATATATATATATATATATATATATATATATATATATATATATATATATATATATATATATATATATATATATATATATATATATATATATATATATATATATATATATATATATATATATATATATATATATATATATATATATATATTTATTTATTTATGCAATAACCAACACAAGTCCGATGTAGTAGAGATTGAAAAGGGCCAAATAAATGACGTTTTATTGCAAAGTGGACTGCTTATCACGCAGCCACTTTGGGAAGCACATTAACAGGAATGTGAACTCCTCAAAGCAAACCAGACAGGAACTGAACACATGTACAGCCCCGTCCGGCAAGTTTCTCAGAGCCCACATTCCTACAGGCATGACGATAACATATATACATCAACAAGTCGTCATGAACATGTAATGCAAAGAATACAGACATTCCACCACCAATACACAAATTTAATTACAAACAGGTGGGGCCATTTCGCTAACCTATATAAACATAAGCCAAGAATACCGATGAAGAAACAGGAAGCCTGTCTGCGCAGAAAACCCCATGAACACCAACTACTAGGGGATAAACCCCCGTGTTCATCTAGTATAAAGCGAAAAGTGGGGAAAGCGGTTTCGACATCTTCCAACTTCCTATTTCATCAACGATGTACAATCGCATTTTACACTAAGTGTTGAATATATATATATATATATATATATATATATATATATTCAACACTTAGTGTAAAATGCGATATATATATATATATATATATATATATATATATATATATATATATATATATATATATATATATATATATATATATATATATATATATATATATATATATATATATATATATATATATATAAGTAGATCTACTTCGTTACTTTACTTGAGTAGTATTTTTTACTTTCTACTTGTAAAGAAGTAGATTTTTATGGATATACTTCTACTTGTAACGAAGTAGAATTACGTGTTACTTTTGTAAATGTAACGAAGTACTTTTTCCCGCTGCATAATTATTCCGCTGCATACAGAAACGGCATACACACTACGCGAGGAATCACTGCGCGTAAATCTGTAATCTGTCTTCTGATTCGCTAATTAAAAATTCACCGAGGAGCAGGATCGCTGACCTATATAAATCGAGTGTAACCGATAGTCGCCATTTCTCTTTTGACTTTCCGTTTGCGCGACCTGTTTTTCTACACTTTGTTTCGTTTGCGAGAGCGTTCTACACTATAGTCATGACGGCGCCGACACAACTACAGCACCCGTGGCCTTATTTGTCGTCGGTATTTCGCATAAAGTCCGCACGGCGTGCGTGCATCGGGGATGCAGATTTTGAGCAGCAGTTAAATAAAGCGTTCGTGTAACTTGTGTGTGCCTTACAATCTTTTGCTGTTTTACCAGTGCGAGGAAGTGTGTGTTTGTCTGCACATGTTAAACTTAAAAAGTACTATTTTCGTTCTTGAGCTTGTGGGCTCGTGATGCATGGTCTACTTTTGTTTCTACTTCAAGTAGAAAATTTTACTTTCTACATTTACTCAAGTATGTATGTGTGTGTGTGTGTGTGTGTGTGTGTGTGTGTGTGTGTGTGTGTGTGTGTGTGTGTGTGTGTGTGTGTGTGTGTGTGTGTGTGTGTGTGTGTGTGTGTGTGTGTGTGTGTGTGTGTGTGTGTGTGTGTGTGTGTGTGTGTGTGTGTGTGTGTGTGTGTGTGTGTGTGTGTGTGTGTGTGTGTGTGTGTGTGTGTGTGTGTGTGTGTGTGTGTGTGTGTGTGTGTGTGTGTGTGTGTGTGTGTGTGTGTGTGTGTGTGTGTGTGTGTGTGTGTGTGTGTGTGTGTGTGTGTGTGTGTGTGTGTGTGTGTATGTATGTATATATGTATATATATATATATATATATATATAGATCGTAAGCAAAATAGCATTGTATATCACATCAGGTTCGTTTTCATAGACGCATTTTCATAGACCTCCCTCCCTCCCTCCCTCCCCCTCCCTCCCTCCCTCCCTCCCTCCCTCCCCCCTCCCTCCCTCCCTCCCTCCCTCCCTCTCTCTCTCTCTCTCTCTCTCTCTCTCAACTATTGGGCGGTGCTACAAGACAGCCTAGTGATATAGCTTTGTTGACGGTGACCGTCTTACAAATCTGCATCATTCTATTACCATCCAGAAACACGAACGCGATGACGCTTTTTTTCCCGCATGTTCAACAGTGGTGCGTGGTTGACATGTGTATATGAGCATACAGGCATAACTACACTATTACGTTTCGAAATATGTTTGCCGTGTACGCTTATTTAAAATAAAAAATGAAAAGGCATCTACATTTCATCGTAACGACTTCCCGCGTACGCTGACTTGATAAATTTAAGTTATATTAGCAAACAACGCGTAAAACCATCAACCAGACAACAACACTTCAGATGGTCCTTGTATACTGGGCCTTTTGTGTCGCTGTGACCGAATGTGCTAGGAGAGGAGTTCTTCGTGAAACTGGTTTGGAGGGTTTTTTCGTAATACTGGTTCGAGTGGCAATCGATGGCGGAAACAAGTTGCAATTATTTATTATGGTGCTTCATTCGGTTTGGTCGAATAATCACGGTACATACACTTATTGTTAGCTCTCCGTCGTGCCACCCACCATCCAACGTGCGTCAAAGAAATGGCGAGATGGGACTGCACGACGGTTTTAGTAGAACTAGCAAAAATGCCCATCCCCGGACGGGATAGCTTGGCATTCGTAAGTAATTCATTCGTAATCTTTGCCTTGGTACATGGTGTTGTCAGTCAATATCTCTCGAAATTGCGACGTTATACTGGACGTTATGCTAAGTTCTAACGGCGCCTTGTCCTTGCATTACGTAACTTCAGACAATCGAAGAAAAAACGCATGACGTTGTAACCAATTGTACGTAATTCTTCGCGTAACGTCCATTCTATCTTGTTTTATCTGTTATCAGGCCTTCCGGTATCAGAAGTCGTTCACTCTGATTGTTTGTGATTTTTTTATGGATACCATTCCAGTAAAACTGACTTAGAATTGAAATCGAGAAATGAGACATGATGATCATTATATGAGAAAATATGCTGGATCATCCTACCTCTTCTCAACATAACACAATGCTACATATATGGTTATGTCAATGCCACATATATGGTTATGTCAAGAAGTGAGATTGTATGTGAAGGACGGCATGGACCGATGCTTATGTCATGAACTTGTTTCTAAATTAAAACCAAATCGTGCATTCCTACGCAATTTATCGCAAGCATGATATTCGGGTAGCAGGACGTGACAGCGTCTTGTGGCCCTCTAATGCGTGAGTGTCATACCATATACGTGAGAGTTGACATATCTGCAACCCAGTGTGCACATAGTACTAAGGCAGCACTGGCCCGAAAAACAAGATCCCTAAAGAGAGAATGGAAAATCGACGATTGTTGGACTGCTGATGGAAACATCATGCTGAAAGACAATAAGAACTTAACAAGAATAGGATCTGATAAGGATCTGACAATCTACTGACTGATCTTCTGACAATCTTCGCATTTCCTATGCGAACTTACTAGAAAACGACTCATTAATATACGAAAATACACGTGTATATGTGTGAACGTATGTATTTCTTAAGATACCTGTTACACGTTCTTTAAAGTCATTGCGAACTGATGGCTTCTCCAAGTGGACTGAAGCAATCATTATGCTTATAATGTTATAATAATATACGTATGTGCATTCATATGTTATTGTTTATATGTATATGCCAAGAATTCTGCGTTCCGATCGGTAGCTTTTTTCTCGCAACCAATATTTTTTTTTTTCAAACCAACATTTCACTATCTAAACTATCATCTGAATTATCAATTAATCTGCAGATGATAACCAAATCATAGAATAATGACTTGTGATCAACGCAGTAGTTGTGACCTTTAAAGCACGTCCACCATTACGCATAACCATATAGTCTTGATGCCCTCGCCCGGACCTAGCAGCTCTAGCATATCTTTAACATATCATCCTCTTCCATTTGCATCAACTTCCTAAATGCTATATCCGGACTAGCACCACCAGCATAACCCCACCAAAACCAAACGCATAATTTCCTCCTGAGAAAACACATCTCACGTCACTTTTCATTGCTCACACCACTCAGACCTAACACATTGCATACATCTCTACTATGTCACTCTCTTCTTTTTTTACCTAGTTTTCCTGTATAATACACTACGATTAGCCTATGCATAACCTAAAAGAAGCTAGTTAGTGAACTCAGTAAGATACTGTATAACATAAAGATTTTCGCTGCAAGAAAGAAGCATGTAAATTATTTGCATAAAATAAAGCTTTCGTATGTACCTATCCCATAACAGCACATCATATATCCTCATATGTGTAATTAAAGAAAACAAATAAAATTATTCAGAATTTATTACGGCAACTGCTGAATTAATTTTAAAGTTCCGGGGTGGCGTACAACAAAACTCACTCAATCACGTGCTACAAACACAAACTGGTCAAACCAGTCAACCTGAATTCCTACGACATTCCTTGTGTTTTTTAGCATAACAGTAAAAAAGTAAAAAGCATTTTAGCATATTAAGCAATAACATTCAATAAAATCACGTTAAATTTAACGAATTAGAAGCCTACATATTATAATTAAATCAAATATAATTTAACTTTAGTGTAATATGCAAGTTGGCTGAAAGAAAACGATGACATGTCACACTTAACATTAACTGATTACAATTACGTAGCACAAGGAAGAAGATGCAGCAGTAAGGCAAGAATATTAATTTACGTCCACAAAAATAAAATTACACAATCTTAGCGAATCCACACCAGCAGTACAAATAGGAATACCAATTAGTAAAAATCACAGACGGAGGCCTAAAAAGACATCTTAGTAGTCAATATCTTCTAACGAACTGTCTGTGCGTTACAGACAGTTCATAGAAGAATTCGCAAATTTATTAATTTCACTTGACGAATACAATTAAGAAATAATATCTGGTGGGTTTGATAGAAAGTTACATAAAATTAACGAAAAACCAACATTCAATTAATTTTACGATATCTTTACAACAAACTCTTATTGAAAAAGACCATCTACAATATTTTATTTTTTTCTAAATACAAACCATGCAACGCCGATCCCAAAGACAGCAAAAATGCATGAACAACGTGTAAAGGGTTTTACTAAGTTCAATAGTGATATAATCACATTAGACATACATAACCAATAGTGATATAATCACATTAGACATACATAACCAATAGTGATATAATCACATTAGACATACATAACCAATAGTGATATAATCACATTAGACATACATAACCAATTAGACAAAAACCCTTTTGCAAATCCAAACGAAAACCCATCACTCAAGGTATATTAAAATCGAAAAATACCGAGATAAGCTCCATCAAATTCATAGGTATACACATAAAAAAACAATTATTGCATAGAGCATACAAACCTGAAGACATACAACATCATCTTAAAACAAGCCAAAAAAAATGCATTTTGCTTGTTAATAAATATCAGAATAACACAAAGAACACACGGAGTACAATAAATACAATTCTGAGTAAATCTGTAAAAAAATAATACAAAAGACTTTAAAGATGAGAAACATACTATAATCAATAAGGTAGAATTATTCAATACATTTAACTCCTTCTTTACCAATAGAGAAATTGTATGCGTTACCTAAAACATTCTGGTAATACATTTCTTTTTCAGTCAATCGATAAAGAAACAGTAAGCAAGATAATAGATTCGATCTCCAAGAAAACAAGTTGTGGCTACGATGATATATCCCTACACGTATTGCATTGTATTAGTTGAAGACAAGTAGCTTGTAAACTGTGCGATGCGTTACATCAGGCGACGCGTACTAGGATGTCCGTCGAGCTGTTACATGTCGCAGGCCATTCGGGTAGTTATGGGTCAAGCATTTAACAAGGTGTTAACAAGGCTACCGTCCAAAGCAAAGAGCTCCAGATAGCAAGTGGACAAGGAAGTCATTAGCTTATGGAGAGTCTAACAATTGTTCGTCTATGTATAGTCCGCCCTTATTAGATATATGTTAATTTGTTTAAGCACTGCATAACATTTGGCACGTGGGTTGTGTCTACTGTCATGTTAGAAGCTCGACACTTCCTACTTGCCATTGACACGATTGACGTACATGAAGATAAGGTAGAGGCACATTCCATGCGCCACAATCTTGTCAAAACAATCAAACCAGCCTCGAAGCGATCACTCCAAATAACAGCGTTTTGAAAAAGAACCAAATGATATCAAAACAAAAATTGCAACAGGCGATTACCAAAAATACAGCAATATCCTTTATGAAAGGCTTATAAATATACCATATGAAAGGTTAAACGAAACAAAAAGATGGTTTCTGCACAGTATGCATTTATCATCTTAATATAATCCTGTAAGTGTTTGTATATAT
>OY759263.1:57779841-57789841 GCA_963662155.1 Lamellibrachia columna
TGAGGTGGACTCTCAAACGTGGTGGGACTGAAGTCAAAACCCCTGTCGCACACCCTAGTGTATTTCTTGGCATTCAACCATGCCATGCATCAGTGATTTTCTACCAGCCGGGGCATCGACTCGTTCTTAAACGTATAAACTACAATAAAATTACTGGCGTTTCTCTGTCATGTTAAGTTGTAGCTGTTCTTAGATATCTAGATTACATCGCGTGTAAAACTTAAGCATGTCTTCTTTGAAATAACGTCTAACATGATAAGTAGCGTATTCACAAATGGAGGCCATTATATCAGTATTTACGTATTCGTGTCTCGGCGCGAAACTTACGGAGAACACGTGATCGGCAAAACCCGCTGACGTCAGTGCCTACAAGTTACGGAACTAGCGATACGTAGAGTAGAGCGAAACACGTATAGCAGAAAGTGTCTGTTATTATTATTGCACTGACACGTAACTAGAATGAAGTGGAAAAGGAAGTATGTTACAGCATTTAATCCACGTATGATCACAGCCATCCACAACACATTCAAATAACACAGATTAAAATCGATGCACTAGAGGTTGTAACACAATCAACGGTAGCACAACAAAGAAAAGTACAAACACCAAAGAACACAAACTACAGCGCGTCCCAAGTGGAAACTGGATTGTATTCTGCCTGATATATTATGTTCTAAAGTGCATAACTCAAATAAAAACGCATTGTGAAGAATCACATCAATGACTTACATTGCAACTGCCAATATTATAATGTGTAGCATACATTCACCAAATAGATATGTCCATGCTCCACAATGATCTGGTAACGTCAGAAATATCAGATGTCGCAATTCGTAAACGTAGTCAAAACACCTTTTCGCTATCCGTTATTATGTAAACACAAAACGGGTATGTAATTACCACATGACGTAAATGTTGAGATTAAATATCACGAAACTTTGCCGAAGACTTCATTGCATGTGTTCTTGCAAAGTTCGTATTCCTCATAGCATTTTTGCTTGTGGTCACTAGTAGCCAAAGGACACAGCTTTCGTCCACTTTTAAGACACTCCCACACGGTATCGCTGCACACCTTCCAGCATTCGCGTAGCGCAGCCTCGTTTTGGGCTTCTGTCAAACTCAGTGACGTCAACAGAATGACGAAGAGAACCTGCAGATTGTCAAAATATTGATTGCAATAATGAGATACGCAATTGTCACACTAACACATGTGTCTGACTAGATGGCAGGATTGTTTCTTCTGAACTGGCTCTAAATATTCAGCGTGAATTATGGGAGACTTTCAAAATTGAATCCGAAATGTTACATGTCCACCCTTAAAACGTATAAATGCACCATGACTCAGGCACGTCTTCGTTGTTCGAGCGTGTGCAATCAGCCGGGGATTCCTGGTCTAATTTCTGAAAAATGTCTTAAGTTAAACAACATTGTCTAAAAAAGGGGGTTTGTTCGAACCCCTCGAACCGACCCACGAGGACGCGCATACCACTGAAAAAAAACACAATCAAATCACAATAAAAAGAGTTAAATTCATATTACCCATGCCAACATATTCCACAATTCATGCGAAAATTGAGAGATTGTTCATAATAATTGGTGAGAAAGATACACTGTAACACAAGCAGCAGCTGTTTCAAAAAGTGATCCGTACTTTGTAATGCCTGCCATGGGGTGGAGGAATTTATTAAAAGTACAACACATATTTTACTATTTAAAAAAAAATAAGAGAATGACTTAGAATAAATATTTGTAAAGCTATGACAACTTATTGTCGTTTCCAACAGGTGCCGCAGTTCTGAATATAACTCAAACACATATTAGTAAACAGAATTGAACCGTACTTGAGTAGTGAAGTGTAATGTGAATTAATAAGTTGTTGGAAAATAACCGAACAACAGTGTATGCTTATAAATAGGTCACATCTGACCAATATAAATGTGATAACTATTTACTGAGGTGTTTACGATAAGACTATTTACTGAGGTGTTTACGATAAGACTGAGGTGTTTACTGAGGTGTTTACTGAGGTGTTTACGATAAGACTGTGGCAGCAGTTCCAGGATCAGTAGTATTGGCCTAACGCAGGAGCCTAACGCAGGAGCCTAACGCAGGAGCACAGCAACGGGCGTGACGTTTTGATGTCGACTGCCACAAGTATGACGTATTGATGTCGACTGCCACAAGGATGACGTTTTGATGTCGACTGCCACAAGGATGACGTTTTGATGTCGACTGCCACAAGGATGACGTTTTGATGTCGACTGCCACAAGGATGACGTTTTGATGTCGACTGCCACAAGGATGACGTTTTGATGTCGACTGCCACAAGGATGACGTTTTGATGTCGACTGCCACAAGGATGACGTTTTGATGTCGACTGCCACAAGGATGACGTTTTGATGTCGACTGCCACAAGGATGACGTTTTGATGTCGACTGCCACAAGGATGACGTTTTGATGTCGACTGCCACAAGGATGACGTTTTGATGTCGACTGCCACAAGGATGACGTTTTGATGTCGACTGCCACAAGGATGACGTTTTGATGTCGACTGCCACAAGGATGACGTTTTGATGTCGACTGCCACAAGGATGACGTTTTGATGTCGACTGCCACAAGGATGACGTTTTGATGTCGACTGCCACAAGGATGACGTTTTGATGTCGACTGCCACAAGGATGACGTTTTGATGTCGACTGCCACAAGGATGACGTATTGATCATTATCGAAACACCTTCCAAGGGTGCTAAGGAAACAAGCAACGTCTATGGATGCACTGCTTGACAGTCGCCTGTAACTTAAAACAGTTCCAGGATCAGTAGTATTGGCCTAACGCAGGAGCACAGCAACGGGCATGACGTTTTGATGTCGACTGCCACAAGGATGACGTATTGATCATTATCGAAACACCTTCCAAGGGTGCTAAGGAAACAAGCAACGTCTATGGATGCACTGCTTGACAGTCGCCAGTAACTTAAAACAGTTCCAGGATCAGTAGTATTGGCCTAACGCAGGAGCACAGCAACGGGCATGACGTTTTGATGTCGACTGCCACAAGGATGACGTATTGATCATTATCGAAACACCTTCCAAGGGTGCTAAGGAAACAAGCAACGTCTATGGATGCACTGCTTGACAGTCGCCAGTAACTTAAAACAGTTCCAGGATCAGTAGTATTGGCCTAACGCAGGAGCACAGCAACGGGCATGACGTTTTGATGTCGACTGCCACAAGGATGACGTATTGATCATTATCGAAACACCTTCCAAGGGTGCTAAGGAAACAAGCAACGTCTATGGATGCACTGCTTGACAGTCGCCAGTAACTTAAAACAGTGGTCGGGAGAGATACAATAGTGTCTGCTGAAAACCGGTAGTGTATGCGATAGGAATCCCAGTCGGTCTCACGAATGCAGCTGTTGTACTAGTGTCACATGTTTTTTATATTAGTTAATTATTGTTTGTCTCACACACATTGTTGTTATTTAGAAATAATGATGTATCAGATACATGTACACAATATATTTCAAACCAAGGCAACTCCTAAACGTTGGTGAAATACAAAACAGAACGTGAGATCTGAGGTCACAGTACGACTGTAGCATTGCATTGGTGTATGCTCATACATTGGTATATGCTCATACATTGGTGTATGCTCATACATTAGTGTATGCTCATACATTGGTGTATGCTCATACATATTTATCCACAAATAAACGTTTCACAAGTAGGGCTACGACGTCGAAACCAACATAATTAGTTTTCTATTTTCTAGTAACTTCCTGTGTTTTTGTCTTGTGAATCGAAATGTAAAACCTTCGTTGGTAATTTACTCTAATACATATGGCCACGAAGCTTAGACTGCAGCAAGATCCTCTATTTCCAAATACAAATGCATCGTTGTAGTATATGTTGGGACTGCCATTATTTAGATGGCCCCATTGCTAAATGAGTAATATCTTCAATACATATCTAGTAAACACTCTGTAAGAGTGAACAAGTGCACATTAATTAAAACGAAGTATTTAACTTTTTCCTGTAGCAGCAACATGTTGTGCATATGCCACAATCATCACATTGTGACTAGATATTACAGGTTTTACTTAAGACCTATTGCATTGAATCATGTCTCGGTTACGCAAGGCAGACGAGGGAAACACCTTACAATGTATCGATGTACTGTGAGGAGGATAGCGGGACTTAGTGATCCGCACATCACTTTTCAAACACCACAACATGTTTTTTGCCAAGTCTAAAAAATACATGACTAATGTTATTATTTTTCTTCGTTGGTAACCCGCTGTGTCGACGTTTCACGGGATTCAATCAAATATATATATTGAACTATCGGGGTTAAATTTGTATATTATAATATTATATTATGTATAATTGTATTTGTGAGCGGTCACTTATTCTCTACGAATTGATGTGAACTTTTAACACAGTTGTTCTCTCATCAAACCTCAAATGTTTAGCCTATTTGCATGGTTTGTGTGTGTTTGTGTCTGCCAAATCACTGGGGGTTTGCGTGCGTGCGTGTGTGCGTGCGTGCGTGTGTGCGTGCGTGCAGAGTTTCACGGCGTCAAATTAAATTCGTGTACTCACTTGATAGAGCATATTTCTGTCAACCCAAGCTGACTCCAACAGAAACAACGACACATTCATTAGTTATATATTACTGATTAATAATAAAGCGGCACAAAAGTAAGTGAAGGAAGTCATGTCTAAACAGTTATTAATTTCAAGTTTGATTCTGGGTTGCAGTCAAGTACTTGTACATGGACTTGGACTTGGCTTGAACAATCAATTCATGTCTATGCTTGTTTCTATAGAGCATACTAACTCTAATTCAGAATAGGCTGGAAAACCCTGGAATACCCAATTGTTTTTATGGCCCGCACATGTTCTAAAGACCTGCAGCACTTTAGCATTGTTTAAAAAAGTGCTTCGTCCAGATTGGTTCCAACTGATGTCAGCTGTGAAATTGTGACGGTCCCTAAGTGCAACAATGGACAAGATGCTCTGTAATGTTTTGGAGCATTAGACAAGATGCTACGTAATGTTTTGGAGCATTAGACTAGATGCTGTGTAATGTTTTGGAGCATTAGACAATATCCTGTGTAATGTTTTGGAGCATTAGACAAGAAGCTGCGTAATGTTTTGGAGCATTAGACAAGATGCTGTGTAATGTTTTGGAGCATTAGACAAGAAGCTGCGTAATGTTTTGGAGCATTAGACAAGATGATACGTAATGTTTTGGAGCATTAGACAAGATGCTGTGTAATGTTTTGGAGCATTAGACAAGATGCTGTGTAATGTTTTGGAGCATTAGACAAGAAGCTGCGTAATGTTTTGGAGCACTAGACAAGATGATACGTAATGTTTTGGAGCATTAGACAAGATGCTGTGTAATGTTTTGGAGCATTAGACAAGAAGCTGCGTAATGTTTTGGAGCACTAGACAAGATGCTGTGTAATGTTTTGGAGCGTTAGACAAGATGCTGTGTAATGTTTTGGAGCATTAGACAAGATGCTGTGTAATGTTTTGGAGCATTAGACAAGAAGCTGCGTAATGTTTTGGAGCACTAGACAAGATGATACGTAATGTTTTGGAGCATTATACAAGATGCTGTGTAATGTTTTGGAGCATTAGACAAGAAGCTGCGTAATGTTTTGGAGCACTAGAGAAGATGATACGTAATGTTTTGGAGAATTAGACAAGATGCTGTGTAATGTTTTGGAGCATTAGACAAGATGCTGTGTAATGTTTTGGAGCATTAGACAAGATGCTGTGTAATGTTTTGGAGCATTAGACAAGAAGCTGCGTAATGTTTTGGAGCACTAGACAAGATGCTGTGTAATGTTTTGGAGCATTAGACAAGATGCTGTGTAATGTTTTGGAGCATTAGACAAGATGCTGTGTAATGTTTTGGAGCATTAGACAAGAAGCTGCGTAATGTTTTGGAGCACTAAACAAGATGATACGTAATGTTTTGGAGCATTAGACAAGATGCTGTGTAATGTTTTGGAGCATTAGACAAGAAGCTGCGTAATGTTTTGGAGCACTAGAGAAGATGATACGTAATGTTTTGGAGAATTAGACAAGATGCTGTGTAATGTTTTGGAGCATTAGACAAGAAGCTGCGTAATGTTTTGGAGCATTAGACAAGATGCTACGTAATGTTTTGGAGCATTAGACTAGATGCTGTGTAATGTTTTGGAGCATTAGACAATATCCTGTGTAATGTTTTGGAGCATTAGACAAGAAGCTGCGTAATGTTTTGGAGCATTAGACAAGATGCTGTGTAATGTTTTGGAGCATTAGACAAGAAGCTGCGTAATGTTTTGGAGCATTAGACAAGATGATACGTAATGTTTTGGAGCATTAGACAAGATGCTGTGTAATGTTTTGGAGCATTAGACAAGATGCTGTGTAATGTTTTGGAGCATTAGACAAGAAGCTGCGTAATGTTTTGGAGCACTAGACAAGATGATACGTAATGTTTTGGAGCATTAGACAAGATGCTGTGTAATGTTTTGGAGCATTAGACAAGAAGCTGCGTAATGTTTTGGAGCACTAGACAAGATGCTGTGTAATGTTTTGGAGCATTAGACAAGATGCTGTGTAATGTTTTGGAGCATTAGACAAGATGCTGTGTAATGTTTTGGAGCATTAGACAAGAAGCTGCGTAATGTTTTGGAGCACTAGACAAGATGATACGTAATGTTTTGGAGCATTAGACAAGATGCTGTGTAATGTTTTGGAGCATTAGACAAGAAGCTGCGTAATGTTTTGGAGCACTAGAGAAGATGATACATAATGTTTTGGAGAATTAGACAAGATGCTGTGTAATGTTTTGGAGCATTAGACAAGATGCTGTGTAATGTTTTGGAGCATTAGACAAGATGCTGTGTAATGTTTTGGAGCATTAGACAAGAAGCTGCGTAATGTTTTGGAGCACTAGACAAGATGCTGTGTAATGTTTTGGAGCATTAGACAAGATGCTGTGTAATGTTTTGGAGCATTAGACAAGATGCTGTGTAATGTTTTGGAGCATTAGACAAGAAGCTGCGTAATGTTTTGGAGCACTAGACAAGATGATACGTAATGTTTTGGAGCATTAGACAAGATGCTGTGTAATGTTTTGGAACATTAGACAAGAAGCTGCGTAATGTTTTGGAGCACTAGAGAAGATGATACGTAATGTTTTGGAGAATTAGACAAGATGCTGTGTAATGTTTTGGAGCATTAGACAAGAAGCTGCGTAATGTTTTGGAGCACTAGACAAGATGATACGTAATGTTTTGGAGCATTAGACAAGATGCTGTGTAATGTTTTGGAGCATTAGACAAGAAGCTGCGTAATGTTTTGGAGCACTAGACAAGATGCTGTGTAATGTTTTGGAGCATTAGACAAGATGCTGTGTAATGTTTTGGAGCATTAGACAAGATGCTGTGTAATGTTTTGGAGCATTAGACAATATGCTGTGTAATGTTTTGGAGCATTAGACAAGAAGCTGCGTAATGTTTTGGAGCATTAGACAAGATGCTGTGTAATGTTTTGGAGCATTAGACAAGAAGCTGCGTAATGTTTTGGAGCACTAGACAAGATGATACGTAATGTTTTGGAGCATTAGACAAGATGCTGTGTAATGTTTTGGAGCATTAGACAAGAAGCTGCGTAATGTTTTGGAGCACTAGAGAAGATGATACGTAATGTTTTGGAGAATTAGACAAGATGCTGTGTAATGTTTTGGAGCATTAGACAAGAAGCTGCGTAATGTTTTGGAGCACTAGACAAGATGATACGTAATGTTTTGGAGCATTAGACAAGATGCTGTGTAATGTTTTGGAGCATTAGACAAGAAGCTGCGTAATGTTTTGGAGCACTAGACAAGATGCTGTGTAATGTTTTGGAGCATTAGACAAGATGCTGTGTAATGTTTTGGAGCATTAGACAAGAAGCTGCGTAATGTTTTGGAGCACTAGAGAAGATGATACGTAATGTTTAGGACCATTAGACAAGATGCTGTGTAATGTTTTGGAGCATTAGACAAGAAGCTGCGTAATGTTTTGGAGCAGTAGACAAGATGCTACGTAATGTTTTAGTGGTACATGTTTTAGTGGTACATGTTTTGGTGGTACATGTTTTGGTGGTACATGTTTTGGTGGTACATGTAGTAGCATTATCAGGAGCCGAAGCAACAGTAAGATACATAAATTGTGTGGTTTTTTGCTGATCTTTACAACAAAACATTTATTGTACTTGACATGATGTGCTTTTACTAAATACGTTTCGAAGTACTTGCACTTAGGTTCATTTACATGTACTTGACCTCAACCGTGGTTTCTTTACGAAACACAATTTATACAGACTTGTTGTCCCAGAATTGTATTATAATTGTTCACACATAGAAAAACGACCACCCTGTGGAAACACGACAAAGCAACACGTCCCTGTTTCGGGCAGCCCAAGATGTCCTTGAGTGGGTACAACACGGTCTACAGATAATTAACCGTGTGTGTGTGTGTGTGTGTGTGTGTGTGTGTGTGTGTGTGTGTGTGTGTGTGTGTGTGTGTGTGTGTGTGTGTGTGTGTGTGTGTGTGTGTGTGTGTGTGTGTGTGTGTGTGTGTGTGTGTGTGTGTGTGTGTGTGTGTGTGTGTGTGTGTGTGTGTGTGTGTGTGTGTGTGTGTGTGTGTGTGTGTGTGTGTGTGTGTGTGTGTGTGTGTGTGTGTGTGTGTGTGTGTGTGTGTGTGTGTGTGTGTGTGCGTGAATATTCGAGTGTATAGTTTGACATATACTCGTAAAATAGTTCATGAATTTATTTGCAATATCCGTTTTATCTGCTATATTAATGAAATGATCTTTAAAATAAAATATTTTTTAGCTTTATTTTTGGAAAGAATTTCGTTTATCAGTATTTGTAATGTCATTTTTGGAACGGTTATAACAAACTCAAAATAATGTTTTGGGCTGCAGGAATATTGTCATTACTATTGAGTTAAACGTTTTAAAGTTAGTGAGAATGACCTCACAGTTAGGTGAGTGTGAATTATACATTTCTTACTGCTTATAAAATGAATCTCGATAGTTCACAGATTTTAAAAGACGCTGTGTGATCCAAGTAGAATGTTTTTGTTTATATTTATTGAATGTCGTGATTCTTATTTTACATATGCTTATCCTTTGCTCGCATAATAATCCTGTATTATGTTGTAAATTGGGAACAGCCTTTGATACTGTTTACGACATTGCTAGTACCTCGAGTATACTGTAATTTAAGCCACTTGTCCGGCTGAGATTGGCGTTGACCTTGTAAACAGCTTTGAACACTACGGGCTGAGATTGGCAATGACCTTGTAAACAGCTTTGAACACTACGGGCTGAGATTGGCATTGTCCTTGTAAACAGCTTTGAACACTATTGGCTGAGATTGACATTGACCTTGAAAACAGCTTTGAACACTACGGCTGAGATTAGCGTTGACCTTGTAAACAGCTTTGAACACTACGGGCTGAGATTGACATTGACCTTGTAAACAGCTTTGAACACTACGGGCTGAGATTGGCATTGTCCTTGTAAACAGCTTTGAACACTATTGGCTGAGATTGACATTGACCTTGCAAACAGCTTTGAACACTACGGGCTAAGATTGGCATTGACCTTGCAAACAGCTTTGAACACTACGGGCTGAGATTGGCATTGTCCTTGTAAACAGCTTTGAACACTACGGGCTGAGATTGGCATTGACCTTGTAAACAGCTTTGAACACTACGGGCTGAGATTGGCATTGTCCTTGTAAACAGCTTTGAAAACTACGGGCTGAGATTGGCATTGTCCTTGTAAACAGCTTTGAACACTACGGGCTGAGATTGGCATTGTCCTTGTAAAAAGGTTTGAACACTACGGGCTGAGATTGGCATTGACCTTGTAAACAGCTTTGAACACTATGGGCTGAGATTGACATTGTCCTTGTAAACAGCTTTGAACACTACGGGCTG
>OY759263.1:57794841-57834841 GCA_963662155.1 Lamellibrachia columna
GTAAACTCTAAACCAGACCGCCAAAATCTCCCCAGTATTAAAAACATACACATATTTATTGCGACATTAGGTGCTTCACTCTTTCTCAAGTTACCATATATAACGATCAACCTAAATTGTATCGATTTTTTATTACCAACGAAAGGACCCCCGTATTAATCCGACTGCGCACACTTGTTCAATTAGTCACATATTAAATAAATGAACATCAATGAGACTGATTCGCTGTGCACTAAATAAACTGAGGAGGCAATTTTAATAGACGATACATTTGTATTTCGACAAATCTAAGGGATGTGTGGAATTTGTGATTGGTACGCGGCAAACAAAATTACAATTATTGTTACTACTAAGTCCTTTTCTTTTACGGTAGTACCTATAACAGTATCCTGTGTCGTGTGTGTAGGCATTTACATTTCCCAAATTTGAACATCTGCCATTCTTCAGATAATTTAACTAATTTGTCTAGTTTTGTAAATATTATTTATCACCATCATTGTTAACCTTTGTAAACACTTTTGTGTCATCCGCAAATGTCAGTTACTTGTTATATTATCGTCCACGTCATTGATATATATTAAGAATAATAAAGGTACTAATACTGATTCTTGTGGCACCACATTAAAAACTGGTTTCCAGATTGAAACCTCCCCATCAACTACAACACGCTGTCTTCTGTCAGTCAGATATTTTTTTATCCAGTCGATTATGCCATCCCCGATACCACAGGCTTTTAATTTAAGCAGTAATCTCTGATGTGGCACTTTATCGAATGCTTTCTGAAAGTAAACAATATCTACTGCTGATCCCTCGTCTATCCAACTTACTGATTTCTTCCAAATACATGACATATTTGTTAAGCATGGCCTCGCTTTTATAAATGCATGTTGAGATGGATTTAATAGTTTATGCCTAAAAAGAAGTCCAGCAAACCGTCTTTAATTAACGTTTCTACTTATTTACAAATCACTGATATTAAACTCACAGGTCTGTAATTATCTGACTTATTTCTCGAACCCTTTTTAAATAATGGTATGATGTTTGCTTCTTTCCATTCGAAAGAAACCACTCCCTCCATTAATGATAAGTTAAGCACTCTTGTTAGTGGTACCTAATTTGTTCTCTCTTTCCATCAGTAGTTTTGGCTGAATTCCATCCACTCCAGGTGATTTGTTATCCTTAATTGCCTTTATTTTCTTAGCCACCATTTCTGGAGCTCCACTTAACTGCCCTTAAATAGTCCGATCTGGCCTCGTGAAATTTATCATCTGGAACTGGTAATGAACTAATATCCTCTATGGCAAACACTGAACAGACGTATCCATTTAGGTCTTCCGCCATTAAAAAATTATATTTCCAGCACTGTCTTCTAGTGGTCCAACTTTGTGTCGTACGTTTAGTTTACTCCTGACATATGCATAACAACTCTTGCTGTCATTTTTATGTTACATGCTAATTGTTGCTCATAGCTTCTTTTAGACTGTCTAATTTCAGGCGTAGCTGCATTAAACGACTTTTTGTAATTTGCGTAGTCTTCATCCTTTCTGGTACGTCTATTCTCACTTCAAGACATACGTGCTCTCGCAAATCACACCAGCGCCGCCTTTCGATCAGACAGTTCACTTCAATTTGGTAGTCTATTTTACTAAAGTATATTATTGTATTAACATAGTCTATACGGATAAATCTACACGTGACAAATATAATACTACGCACACTTTCAAACATGCATAGACAAAGTATACACTTAATAAGACCACGTTTTCCGCATTATTATTATTAGTATTATTTTGTTATGGTTGTTTCGGGTTGTCACGGCAAGACATATTATGGGACACATCCCGTCCTGACGTTTGATTGAGAGTTTAATCTCATTCGCACGTAACGATCTGGCTAGCCTCGATTATCCAGGTTCAGCGCTGTGGTGCCACCGTTTGTCTCACACATCTTCGCCTGGATGCAGAGTGGGGTTCTCATTGTGACGGACATTATATATGGACCCAGATTCTAGGTGCATACATAATTAGCTATTTACGATATCATCCGGGCATTTGACTAATTAATAAAATAAGAATTAAGCTGTTAATAGTCTATACGATGCAATTCGAATTAACTTTAAACTTTGATTATATTGACACAACTGTCAGAATGAAAAGTTAATTCAGACAAAACATTTGTTTTGCGTAGTATCTCGATAATGACGCCGATTGACTGCTAACGCTTCACGGGAACGCCTACACAGAATGGAGTGGTGACAGTGGGTAACAACGAAACCACGCCTCTGCTGACAGACTCTCTTCTCGGCGGATTCACGAAGCCGAGAGAGAGTCGGTGGGATGTCAAGAGGTTCTTCGGGTTCTTCGGTTAAACTTGTAACAAAAGTAATGGTTTCGCGGCTTCTACTTAACGTATATATGGTATGTGTGCCATGCGTGAGTACGTACGTACGTACACACACACACACACACACACACACACACACACACACACACACACACACACACACACACACACACACACACACAAACACACACACACACACACACACACAAACACACACACACACACACACACACACACACACACACACACACACACACACACACACACACCCATCCGGCGGTGCTCAAGCTGGGCAATGAGGTACTTAACCGCCTCAGCATTCAATGGATGTTTGGAGCTCAGAGTATAACATTGCTTGACAAACAGGCTGGATCTACGCACCATGGAAATCAACGAAACGAAAGAACATGCCGATATATAAATATATATATTTATATATATATATATATATATATATATATATATATATATATATATATATATATATATATATATATATATATATATATATATATATATATATATATATCGTTGCATGTTATTAGTAACTACAACCACCGCCAGGTGTTTGGTCAAAAGTCGAGTGTACATCTTTTTTTACTAATGTGAAATTAAACAATATCCATACAACATGCATTTTCAAGCTAGGAATGCATGCAGTATTAATATATTTATATACAACTCATTACACCTGAGGCATTCTACTTGGTCATATTAATGATAATTGACAATGGAAAACAATATTCTTGGGGCGATAACTCCGTGACGGTTAACATGTAATATATCGTTTTAATGTGGTATGAAAAATACGTATCCATACAACACTTAAAATGTTTACACCATCCACAAATATCCAGAAGAGAGAAAAATATTCAGTAGACATATTGTATAAGGCCCAAGGTAGATGGACAATTATTGTTTTAATTAGCGTGATATGGTCCGGTCGGTGTACAGCCCCTCAAAAGAGATCCTGTATCCATACAACATGCATGAGGTTAATATGGAAATATAGACAAGTGCTGCCACTTTGGTGCTGTTGACTTGTTCTACACGGGCAGCGAGGTTGGCGACTCACTGCGAATCCAAAGAAATCGACACTTACGATATACGTTTTCAGTGTTTTCTGACAACGTTTGTGCATAGGTGAATTTGTATGTATTACTCGTAGGTAATGCTGGATTGTAAAATAATGCGAGTTAAGGCGTTAATCGCATCTAAACTGGTTTGAAACAATGCTTAGCGTCAGCGGTAATACAGCAAGTTCATCATCACTTATGCCAGTGTTAATGCCGATCTGAAGATGATTGTTGTAAGGATACGGGGCGATATGTTTGTTGTATGGACACTCGGGCATAGTCAAAGTTGGTTACAGTGTGCGTTATATTGACTATATTTAGGGTCTAAATGTATTATATTAATGATAATTACGTACGGTTTATAATTAGTGGGATATGTTCAATTATAATTTATTAGAGTTCAGGAATTTTGCGTAAACTAAGTCAAAGTTAAGTGTTATTTTGAATTACTAAAATGTGTTGTCTGTACCAGTAGTTAGCATGTATTATTGCACATACACTACATTCACAAGTCATACGTAATATTTGTGGCCAAATATATAAATGTATCTGTGAAATAGTGTACAATATTGGCTACTTTTTTATGGATACTCAATAACAACGTTTGTCTTTTGGATACAAGCTAATTCTCTAAAGTGGTCCATATGCCTGTATATCTGGTCGGGTTTAGGTCAGACTGGTCTACATGATTTAGGTCAGACTGGTCTACATGGTTTAGGTCAGACTGGTCTACATGGTTTATGTCAGGCTGGTCTACATGGTTTAGGTCAGACTGGTCTACATGGTTTATGTCAGGCTGGTCTACATGGTTTAGGTCAGGCTGGTCTACATGGTTTATGTCAGGCTGATCTACATGGTTTAGGTCAGGCTGGTCTACATGGTTTAGGTCAGCCTGGTCTACATGGTTTAGGTCAGGCTGGTCTACATGGTTTAGGTCTGGCTGGTCTACATGGTTTAGGTCAGGCTGGTCTACATGGCTTAGGTCAGGCTGGTCTACATGGTTTAGGCCAGGCTGGTCTACATGGTTTAGGTCTGGCTGGTCTACATGGTTTAGGTCAGGCTGGTCTACATGGTTTAGGTCAGACTGGTCTACATGGCTTAGGTCAGACTGGTGTACATGGTTTAGGTCAGGCTGGTCTACATGGTTTAGGACAGGCTGGTCTACATGGTTTAGGTCAGGCTGGTCTACATGGTTTAGGTCTGGCTGGTCTACATGGTTTAGGTCAGTTTGGTCTACATGGTTTAGGTCAGGTTGGTCTACATGGTTTAGGTCAGGCTGGTATACATGGTTGTTGAGCGTTTAGGCTTCGTATTATTAAGCATTTCATATATAATTACTTCTTTTTAAGCAAAATAAAGAAACATAGTATGTTTAGGTAACATCTGCTCGTAGATCAGTAAGATAAATTATGTGCTTTGCATTAACAATTGTGTGTGCACCAGCTGTTTATGTGTAATATATTGCATGGGTGCTGCCTTTCTGATATGTATTGCTTATTTGCACAAAGGTGCGTCAGCATCAAAAAGGTTGCGAGATAAGATGGCGAGATAAGAAGCATCAGACGAACCCGTACAGAAAGAATGAGACGAAGCGAACAGTTGTATGTGTATTTTTTTTATAAATATGTAATCAGAAGTGAAAAATATCAACATCACATTAATTACGATAATTGCAAACACGTATATAGAAAAAGAGTCTCAGAAACGTGAAAGGAGGCGGTCGCGCATCAGCGACTTCGTAAGGCCATAACTGCCCCAAAATGTAGTCAGGTTGAGACAAGAGAAGCTGAAGCCAAAACCGTGCAATAGCCAACAGACACAGAGAACGTCACACCGCCAGGCCCACATCCCTGCACCATAAATTGCCATCAACCCGAGGCGCCGGATACTAAAACATCCGCTGAATATTTAGTTAATAAAAAAAAAAATGTAAGCTGTACTGGTTGATACATTATCAAGTCTAATGAGCACGTAATGAAAGAAAATGTAACAACTTGCAAAGTAAGGAAACACTGTAAACACATATTGTTAGACCAGAAACCTTTATTGCCACTCGTGCCTTAACGTGTTGAACATACATCCCAACCACAACAATATACTGTATAGAATAAGTTTCAAGACAAATGAGTGTTATCTCTTGCAAGACTGCATGCATTTGTATGGATACTTTTCATTATCTCATCCACCTTTGTCCCACTGCTGTGGCCACAGTTGTGGCAGTTTAGGCGTCCCAATGTTTTATGTTTAATATGTCTATTTTCTTGAGACAAAAGATGGAACAGATACATGCAAGTCACTCAGTCAACTATTTCGTGAGACTCGACCATATATATATATATATATATATATATATATATATATATATATATATATATATATATATATATATATATATATATATACATGCAAGTCCACCCGCTCCGCTATATACTGCGGATATATATATATATATATATATATATATATATATATATATATATATATATATATATATATATATATATATATATATATATATATATATATATATATATATATATATATATATATATATATATATCCGCAGTATATAGCGGAGCGGGTGGAGGGCTGAAGCCAGATGAAAGTTAGTTCATCTGTGGTAGGACATTGATGTTCTGATATGACCCCTAAAGTATGAGTTTTCATCGAGTACCAGGTTTGTAATGTCGCTTGGAATACGACATTTCGAGTGGGTCATTGACAAAAATGGTCGTCTCTGTCAAAAAGCCCTTAATATTCGTTTTGTTGTGAAAAATAGCTTCGTGATATGGTTTATTTTAATATTAGTCGTCAGTCAGCAGAATAAAATTAAAATACGCCTATGATATTCTTATATATACTAATAACGCATAATATTGCTTGAACGGACTCCATCTTAAAAAACCATTAAGACGAGCACCTGCTGCGGACCTCCCGCATTGGAACAAGACACATATAAACCAACTTCGAAACTACGATAAGCAGCACGAAATTTCAGGTCGTTTTCATTAGTTTGCACCGATTATGACATGCAATGAACCTCTTTGCGCAGATCTTGCCTGGCTTTGATGCCAACTTTGGACATGGTTCAGCTCCCTTGATACACATACTGAATGACTTATAACACTGTCTCATGCACTGCAGACGTGGACCAACTTCAGCAGCGTCCGAGAATCGTGTCGACACCAGCAGAAAGATGAAGACAACCTAGGCAGTATGTGAAGAATATTACGACGAATTAGTAATTATAGTAATAATCCCAAGTTTATAATGGCAATATTGATTATGGTAACACAAGTTACATAAACAAATGTGTAACGTTATTTTCTACAATATCATCGCACTATCAAATAGCTACCACTGTTGCTGTTGGCGTTGATGTTACCACTACCGCTACCGCTACCACCACAACCACCTGCTACCTGTACTGCTATCGCTACTACCACTACCATTTCCACTGCCACTGCCACTGCCACTGCCACTGCCACTGCCACTGCCACTGCTACTATGTTCTGCATTTTCATCAGACTAACCTCTAGTTACTGCTGTTGCTGTTTGCGTTTGTGGTACTTCTACTACCGCTACCACTACCACCACTCCCACCGCTACCGCCGCTACCGCTACTGCCACTACCACTGCCACCACTACCGCTACTGCCGCTACTGCCACTACCACTGCCACCACTACAGCTACTGCCGCTACCATTGCCACCACTACCGCTACTGCCACTATCACTGCCACCACTACCGCTACTGCCACTATCACTGCCACCACTACCGCTACTGCCACTATCACTGCCACCACCACAGCTACTGCCGCTACCACTGCCACCACTACCGCTACTGCCGCTACTGCCGCTACTGCCGCTACCACTGCCACCACTACAGCTACTGCCGCTACCACTGCCACCACTACCGCTACTGCCGCTACTGCCGCTACCACTGCCACCACTACAGCTACTGCCGCTACCACTGCCACCGCTACCGCTACTGCCGCTACCACTGCCACCACTACCGCTACTGCCACAACCACTGCCACCACTACCGCTACTGCCGCTACTGCCACTACCACTGCCACCACTACAGCTACTGCCGCTACAACTGCCACCACTACCGCTACTGCCACTATCACTGCCACCACTACCGCTACTGCCACTATCACTGCCACCACTACCGCTACTGCCACTATCACTGCCACCACTACCGCTACTGCCGCTACTGCCGCTACTGCCACTACCACTGCCACCACTACAGCTACTGCCGCTACCACTGCCACCACTACCCCTACTGCCACTATCACTGCCACCACTACCGCTACTGCCACTATCACTGCCACCACTACCGCTACTGCCACTACCACTGCCACCACTACCGCTACTGCCGCTACTGCCACTACCACTGCCACCACTACAGCTACTGCCGCTACCACTGCCACCACTACCGCTACTGCCACTATCACTGCCACCACTACCGCTACTGCCACTATCACTGCCACCACTACCGCTACTGCCACTATCACTGCCACCACTACCGCTACTGCCACTACCACTGCCACCACTACCGCTACTGCCGCTACCACTGCCACCACTACCGCTACTGCCACTACCACTGCCACCACTACCGCTACTGCCGCTACCACTGCCACCACTACCGCTACTGCCGCTACCACTGCCACCACTACCGCTACTGCCACTACCACTGCCACCACTACCGCTACTGCCGCTACCACTGCCACCGCTACAGCTATCGCTACTATTGCTGCTGCTACTTCTATTGCTGCTGTTACTACTAATACTGCTACTGCAACTACAACTGCTGCCGCTGCTGCTGCTGCTAATAATAATAATAATAGTAATAATAATAACGATAATATATTGTTATTATTATTCACTTACAACTTCCGATCACAAACATTAGACGTGGTAGTTATGTCATGAGCAGTTGCGATATTGTACCACACGGGAAGAACGCTTATGGAAATGACAAAGCAACGAACATAAAAAAAGTAAATGTGAGGAAGAAACGAACAAGAGGAAAGAAAAACAAAATGAGAAGAAGCGGAAGACAAGTGCAATGGCTCCTCGTCATGCTAGGCGTATATTGCTAAACTTTTGTTGCGAGTTGTTTTTAGTTAAGCACACGTGCTTAATTAACTTAAAACTGATCACTAGTGTTGGTCCGCAATTAAACAAAACTCGATTCGCGTGTTGACTTGACCGTCGTGACAAGTTCATTTGGTCGTCGTAACAAGTGTTGAACTAATTCGAAAATTGACTATTGTTGTGTATTGTGCGTCTACGACAAGACGTCTCGCAGAATCGGCCAATGTACGCTGGCCAACAAGTCAACATAAAGCGGTCGCAGAAATACAGCAATATATACCTTACAATTCATGCATAATATATAATTGGTTTAGTAATATTCCATCATAATTGAAACCTATACAGAACTTAAATTATGCAACGTCCATATTATAATATATTATGTGGTGCACATAATTGAGGATGTCTAATACATGTTGTAATAGTATGACTATGTACATGTGGGGTAAGACATTGGAACTGTCTTACCCCACATATACAACACGATGGGTGTAGACAAAACATAGCACACCATTTCCCATCTTTTACTGTTTCACCTTTCAACTTAATTATAATATTATCATGTCACTAATTACGTTCAAGATTCACACGGTTAAGCCCTATGTAGTGAGTTGCACTATTGGCGACATAATAGGTTATATTAGATTCATGCATATAACAGTTTTTAAAAGTTTTATTTAATTATGTCTGTCTCATGTTGCTGAGCTTTCCGGGTGGGTATCGGGTAGATGTTTGCACCAGATGTCTGTGTGTACGTAGCATTGTACTCAATCGGGGACACATAGAAACAGGTATTTATTGAATGACCGCAAAACATCACTCTAATATGGAAACAAATTAACAAAGGTTTTATTGGCAAAATTCGGCTAATGCACTGGAAAGTCGTTCATAATTTCTGAAAACCAAGACTGGTTAATTATGTTTCTTTAATAATGACTTCATAGCTATTGGTATTCCTGTGTTGTTAGACACGACGACTACGAGCCACTAAATACTAACTATTGTATTGCATGCCCAGGAAATAGTTATTTCCTTGACACATTCTGGTAAAAATGTTTTAAAATTAAGGCGTTCCCTGTATGTATTGATACAATGACGGAGTGTGGTCGTGTTTTAGTGTTTAGTGTATTTTAAAATGACAACAAATGCCTCATTCCTGTCTTCAAATCTTAGGAAATTCAGAAAAGACTAATCAATTATTCAATATAGCCTGCATCTGAAAGCCCTTGTAGAAAATAAAGCCCCAACCAGTCAAATAGAATCGTGGAATGTGACCCAATCGCACAACCACGGAAAGAACACTCATTGTCAATCGTGCCATCGCTCGACACGCAATAACAGTTTAGAAATGCAGGGAAGGCAGTGCTAGCTGAGCCATTTTTAATTCTTTTTGATATTTATATAAGTCAAATTTGTTTTTACTCGCATAAACTATGATTATTAGTAGATCATTTGATACCAAGATTATATATCTAGTATGCATGGATAATTATATGTAGCTGATTCAAATATGGTTGCTAAGACGGCTCAAATAACACTTGGAGTGGGGTAAGTTGAGCCACAGTGTAGAGGGTAAGTTGGGTAAATGTTTTATTTACAATTTACGTGGACATTGTGCAAAAATTCATTACAACTCAGCCAACTCATCTGCACAATGGGTACAACACGTCTCTGACAAGTCTACACGCTTAGTTAGTAAGTCGATACACTTAGTTATTCTAAACTAATAGACCAATCACAACCAGGAGCACTCGTAGAGACGTGCGCGTGCACGAGGGAGCGGTGAAAGAACAATCGCATTCATTCTTTACCCGTTGCTCAATGATCCCTCCCTTGGGCGGCTCAAGTAGCAAAGTTTAATTATCTTTTCATTAATGCGCGAAGTGATGTAAATAATCCTCTTCCATGTGCATAGTTAAAACATTTGTAAGTGCACATACAATAAAGTACAGTCACATGCTTTGATAGCAGACATTAATCACAATCACTAACAGTTTCGAAAGACATAAAACAACATATTTAACTCACATTTTCTGACCGTTGTGACAAATGGCACTTATTGTATGTCAATCGTGTTCTAATAACATGTTCAATCACTGGGTAGTACCATGTAACTGTCGCTGCTGTAGTTTCCTGGGAAACATGGGTGGCTCAAATAACCCAATGGCTCAACTATCACTGCTTTCCCCTATGCTTAGCATTATACAGCGGTGTCCGACGTAGAATATGCGGCAAATGTAAGGACGCCCTTGCTATGCAACGGACATGACATTAAATGGACACAAAATGTCATATGTAAGTACAGGAATAATACCTACGTGATACATCATGTTTGTTTGGTAGTCTGTTTCAAACAAGCCGTCACTGCCTGTAATCCAAATGTCATATTACTAGATTGGTGCCTACCATTTAACCATATAAAATAATGCATTTCTACACATTAGATATATATATATATATATATATATATATATATATATATATATATATATATATATATATATATATATATATATATATATATATATATATATATAGAGAGAGAGAGAGAGAGAGAGAGAGAGAGAGGGAGAGAGAGAGAGAGATATCTACAAAAATTAGTCTTTGAAAACGAACCTAGGAAAATATGTTTCACTATTCTCACAGGAATTGTCGGAATTAATTATTTATTGGTAACGAGTAAATGATATTACATACAGTGCTATTTTGCTTACGGTCAAATTCGAATGCAACAGTTGACTTATGTTAATGCCTACTGATCAACAACACGCATGACACCGTTTATTCTGCAATACCAATAGTACATGTTTAGCTCTTGTATGAACATCTGGCTTACCTTTAGACAGTTGCATGAAATAAATGTTTTCTACACATGTGTACGTCGGCCGATAGAAGACGTATGACTGCAAGCAAAACGATGCACACATTGCCTCTTATCGGCCAGTCAATATTGAAACTGCTATATATAAATACTCTCTTCACGCCATGCCCTTAGCAATGGGGGTTAATATACTTAAAGTTAAAGCGTTTAAAGAATTCATGTGAAATTATATAATTATGAAATCAGAGAAAACCGTTAGCAAAGCAGAGTTTGCGTCGGTAAGTTTTTAGGGGAAAAGGTAGGTAATGTCATGGATTGTGGCAAGGGGTGGTCTAATCTTGTGCATGTAGACACTAACAATGCAGACAGGAAAGAAACATCGGCAAACGTTAGTAAGTACGATACGTTCACGAGGTTGGTCAAGACACGAAAAGAATCATAAATTGGACAAATCGTATTATTGGGGATATTACTAGTAGTTGGAAAGAGGAACTTGAGCATAGGAACTGTTGTAGGATGACCATCAACTCAAACGTACGGAAGGTATTTACATAGAGGAGTGAGTCGGAATAGCTCTGTCCAAAGAGAAAACTTATTCACGAGGGATGGGCTTCATCTTACATGGAACGGCGCAGCAGTTCGTAGGACTGAATCTGCTCGAGCCTTTGATGAAAGTACAAGCACTGGCAATTTTTTTAATAGTCCAGTAGAAATTGATGATGATCCGGACATTTAGGTTAATTGCCATTTTTAAATGTCAGAGTGCCAATAGTCCCCACAAAAAATGCAACCAAATTCAAACCACGCTGAACCTAAATTTGTTACAAAATCCTTGTTTTTGTGTTTTGGTCTATTTGTGTGGCTCTGATTTGTTTTTGTATATGTTCATCATATTTGTATTCATATTTGTTCATCATGTTTCAATTATTGGTCTATATGTGTTTGGTATGATAAAGCACTATGCTAAAATGATTAATACAACTTAATTAGTTTCATTTGTCATTAATTATCAGTATATATATATATATATCATCCCATCCTGTAAGGTCGTGAGTGCGAGTTTTGCCAAATGAATACATATTAAAATAACATTTAGCCCCTTAACCATATCACATTGGGTTGTGTGTTTTTGTGGCACCCACTGGCATTACACCTGGTCAAGTTCTCGAAGGTGGAGGGAGTTTTTGGCCAGGGAGAAAAGGTGCACCCATAGAGATGAAATATAGCCCAAGATGATCAGGATTAATGTCCATGTATGTCACAATAGCAACAAAGTACGTGTATTTAACTTGCTTAATGTTTGACAAAAAGTAAGCAATCGCGACCTAACAGTGTGGGGGAATGTTTTGGCCAGGTCACGAACAGAGAGAGAGAGATGCGAAATGGCTTAAGATAACCAAGAGTAATGTCAATAAATGCCGTAATGGCAAACTACCGGCATAATATCAATTTAATTTCGTTAAAGGGTTACAATATTATTGTTATGGGTATATATTGCCAGAACAAGCAACCGCGACCTTACCCGATGGTTTGGCCGGAAATCAACTCCTGCACCGACAGAAAGATGTCAAATGTCTCATATTGTCCACGAGTAACCAAGTGGAGGTCACAATGACAAAAAGGGCTAGGATTACAATTGTATCGTAACACATATTTGTATAAAAAATGCTCTCCCAACATTACAGGTTGGGAGACTGATTTGGCCAGGAAATGCAGAATGTCTCAAAGTGACCAGGTGGAATGACAATGGGTGTAACAATGGCAACAAAAAAATATTCAGTTAAAGGTTATAATTTTTATCTTAATGTGTTTTACAAAATAGGCACTCGTAACGTTACAGGGTGGGTGGAAAAAAGTTGCACAGCTCTGCTGATTGTATTAGCTAACACCCTGCTTCAGACTATCATAAAAACAAATTGTCAAACCTTTGTCAGCAAGCCAAATAAGTGGAAGTGAATGTTTGGTCATTGGCGCTCGGCCTATTTTATGTTACGACTAAAACGAAGTAATACATTCATATTTCCTGCTCTAGACTAGATATGTCAGTGCATATTGAACGGAGAGCTTGGAAATGAATAGTCCTCCCTCTTAGAATCCTTGGAATTAATGCCATGAACATGTTAATAACTTTAATTATGATGGTATTTGGCCCTGGTTTTTGGTTCTCGGTCGGCATTGACCCACCTATAAGAAAGAACTATATAATACTTATAACTACCACTACCAGAATACCATTTGGTAATTTTGTTTCTATATGGCTCATGCATTCTTTGTAACATTTGTGATAAATACATGATATTTTCATTAGCAGTTTAATTACTACTACAAATCATGAACAATGTCGTGACTGGCTTTCCATACCGCGTATATGCAATCGAGTCAAACTATTCGTAATAATAACCACAGGAAAGTTTTCACTTTGCTAACAAATTGTTAGAAAAGTGAAAACTTTCCTCAATCGATGAAATGTTTTGGTTGCAATTTTTGTGCACGTTCAGGAAACCATACTAGTCATCTTAAGGCACACAATTGTTTTTTAACCTAAATGTCCGGGCTTGATCAAAAAATTTGCTAACTTGTACTGGATTATAACTTTATGTGTTTAGTGACAACTCAAATAATCAGTACCACGAAATATGCAAGGAAATCATAACGCATTCGTCGGACAAAGTGGAGGTACAAAGATAGATTGTGTAAATGAGATCCCATGCAACAGCTATAATCAAACCTACATTAGGGAAACAGGGGAAACGTGTGGAACAAGACTCGAGGAGAACAAGAAGGAAGTTGAGACCAGCGCAACTACACAGTTTACCCGTGAACAGAAGAGAAAGTCATCGACATAAGTTAGCAAAGCAAAGGAGGCCAGTGGATCCTAATCACCTATCATGAATTGAGAAGAAAGGAGATACCGAGTCAGCCACGTATGCGACAGCCTGCGTGGCTGCATACCATACCATCTGGCGAGCAGAAGAAGAACCCAATAATTTATTTGCCGAAATGTTGAATCTAATAAACTTTAACAGAGAACAAGAACAATAAGTTTATTTTTGACCCCAACAAAATAACAAATAACAGCATATTAGGGATATGCATTTATAATAGTTACAAATAAAATAGATATACATATATTATGATAATACAAGTGTGCATACATATTTATCTGAAATCAGTATAGAAAACCATAATTAAAAAAAAAAAAAAACATTTTTATTTTAAAACAAATAGGGGTGAGTGGCTCCCATTAAGACATACTGTCGCTATCATAAGAGCAACCCCAGTTATGACAAATAATTTGTTTTTGGGTCTTTTTTATTATATGTTTATCTCAATTATATAAGCATGTGCATTTTATCTAATATGTTGCCATTGGTCAAACTTGATGAACATTTCTATCACTGGTTAAAACTTAAATAAATAATTGGTATTCTTCATCGTCGTTTGCGGTCAGCTCATGTGTAGCTTGCGACAATTCGTTGCCAAAATGGTGTCGAGCCAGCCTTGTAAATTATATGCGCAAACTTATATTAACTCTATTATCAAAAGGTACATATGTGCCATAGTAAACCACCGATGATGAATTTTTTTAACGCAAACCGAGAAAAATAGAAGGGGATCATAAAATATGGTATCAAGAAATTTAACTGTAGTGTAAATAGATTTATGTCTGAGTTTGGTTCACTTCAAACTGTCGTCAAAAACAAATTGTTTCATCAGTATTGTTGTGCAATGGCCACCGTGGCATGACAGTGTTAACAAGATGTGCATACAGTGGCGTAATGCTTTTCATAAGGTATGGAAGCTACCATATAGTTCGCACAGAGATTTAATACCATAAATTGCTGAATGTATACCTTTAGATGTAGCTTTGGTCTATAAGTTTATAAAGTTTTACAGAACAGTAGCCTTGTCAGAAAACAAGGTTGTGAATATGTTTGTGGATCTTGAGTCCGAATAAAGATGATAATAATAATAATAATAATAAAGTGACCATACATTTTCGATGTTTACACAAATTTCGATGTTTACACAAATGAGCACCTTTAACAAATAATTCACATTCGTGTTTTATGTATTACACCTTTAGCGGTGAGTGTGTTTTGTAAAACAATAGAGCACTGGCAGTCTATCAATAAATGTTGTGCTATGTCTAATATAAACGAAAACGCATTGTATAACTAAACATGTATTTTCCATAATTTGGTAGCGTTTAAGCAGCAAAAAACAGGCTGGCCAATTACAGAGGAAGGTTACGATTAGTCTTGGAGACCTAATCAGGTTCTGGCAACATCTTTGGCAACTTCGAAGCTGATTGAATACGTTGATTAGAAAAATCAATTAACGTTAGTACATCGGGCTATCTATTATTTTTCTGTGTTCTATTATTCTGTTATTGTATGACAACGGCAACGAACAGTTTGTTCTATATCAACTGATTTACAATAATGATATTAATCTATTACAAACCTACCTCGTATAGCAATGAGCTATGCACACACGCACGCACACAAACTCGCACATCCAACAATGAATCTGGTATTTGGTGACTGATCAGGTAAAGCCAATTTTCGAGTAGCAATTGACGCCAATGGCCATGTTATTTACCTGAAGGGAGATCCTGGAAAATTTTGATAGTGAGCCAGATAAACACCACTTGACAGGCGCTGACATATCAGTAATCACTTATGTAAAAACAATGCCAAGTGTGAAATATTAAATGATGGCAAAGGTCGATAAGCACTTCGCTGGTGGGGCGTGCGCACTAAAGGCAGTGTCGTATCTAGGAGGCCAGAGGTGGGGCCAAGCCTAGTCACTCATTAGTTTACCATGTTACCATGTAGTGGCGCAACAGATTACATACGAAAAACAATGAACACATTAAGCCAAAAAGCGTCATGGTCCAATGACCCTTTCCTTATATACACCTCTCATTCGTGTAATGGCAATCTGACACCCACGAGAATGGAGGCGAACGATGAAGGGTGTGAATATGAATATAAAGTAACATGTTGATGTTACTAGAAAAAAATAACATTACCTTCAACTGCTAAGGTTACCACCGTTGTTGATGTTGTGGTTTATTGCCATACTAATAATGATTATTATTATTATTATTATAGATTTGTTTGTTTACTCAAACACACAATGAAATTTATATCAATACAGAAACAAAGTGAGAAATAAGTCATTATGTATCTATCTGGTCCTAGTGATATTGCTGCAAGTTTCTGGATGGGTGAATTATATTCAGAATTTTTCTAACCATTCAAGCGCGAATCATTTCAATAAAAATACGTCTGCTGAACTTTTTTTTCAAAATGAGCAATTCCAAAGTTTCTGAGGATAGGATTACTAGTTCGCGAATGAAGAGGCTATATGAAGGAAAATAAAATTATAGATAATAGGCAGATAGACAGCAGATAGCTGAACACATAGCCAAAATTACGAAAAGAAAAGGGAAAAGGAATTTTTTGGCGTTGTTCAAGTTGTAATGATGAGTTCAGTTCTGAATTATCCAAGGAATCTGCTTCAGTAGTTACAAAGGGGAGGTCGTTCCATTGTGGAATAATAATGTGATCAAGCGGTGTGTTCAATGTTGTATAACTGTTATGAACCGACATATATGATATATAAACACACGACACAGGTAACAAACGTTAACAAATTTAATTGACTCTACGTTAAATATTTTCTACTCATATATGAACTTTTATGTGATTACAAATAGCTTGATGGATGCTCGACTACTTGAAGTTTAAATATTTCGTTTTGAAAATCCACATTATAAAATTTCAAACAGTACAAATGTTTAGTCCATGATAAAAAGCATGACAATTAATCAACAAAGTAGGTCCTACAATCCGTTTAACGTAAAATTGCCTGAGTAAAAGCCGCACACCGGGTTCTTTAAGTTCTATAGATGCCAACTGACTCTCGATTTAAAATCAAATCATACAGAAAATCAAATTGGCCAATTAAATTATACTAGTGATGTCACCTTAACAATTCTAGAAGCTTCTATTATGCAGACGTGTTGGCAAATCAATTCACGTCTCAAGGCGATGGTATTTAGGTCCAAGTCAAGTCTCGAGTCATCTCTCTGAATTCCAAGTCCCAAGTCATTAGGGTTCACTCATCGCCATGATATTTATGATTTTTTTGCGGTACTTTTTAGCGGGAAGTTTAGACGGTCAACATTTGTCAATTATAATAAGTACTTAATAATTATTTTATTATGTGCGGCTTGTCACAACAACATGGTATCGATTACCTTTCATGCCGACATACTTGTTGGCTAGTCACAAACTAGCAGGTCAAGTCAAGTTTCAAGTTAATTCTCAATACATCTCTCTGAATTCCAAGTCAAGTCGAAAGTCGTGAAAATGGGCTACTCGGGTGTGACCCGAGTCATAAAGTCTGCTACTGTGGAAGTGCCGTCATCTCAATAATTCTAGAAAGTTCTTATGGCTGGATGTTTCAAAAGCGATACTATCGAATTATACTAATATTAAGCTACCCTATCGGATATATCGTCAACTGATATGCTCTAGCCTAACTGATGATACATAACCGACACAAAACCCAATATAACTCAATTACCGTTTAATGTAACGGACATTTGACAAAGGCAGGCCTTATCTCGTAATTTCAGTAGTACAACAGTTTTTTTTCGAAACGAACATAATCGCAAGGAATGTCTCAAACGCGCGTAAGAACCTAAAATTTCAGCATCGCCTGTCCACCTTTCCGTCATAATGTGGCCAAAACACGTTTATTTTGCCATCAATGCATAATTACAGTGAATATGTTAGCCAAACGTGCTCTAACACGTGCCTGCCATTCTAGCTGTCCGCGGGATTGGCAGAATTCGCCTCCACCATTATCGCTCGAAAAAATAAATGTTTGCCTTTCCCTGTTTCCTCACTGCCCACGCACGACTCAAAGCCCCAGCAACTGGAAATATAGCTACCATTTTTATCTTGGTTGCCAGTGAAACGAGCATAAAAAAGGTAAAGTCATCCCCCAGGGATGACTGGTTTCTGTAGTGCGAAGCAACTTAGAGTGCAGTTATACTGACTCTCCTGGACGGGACACTAGTCCATCGCAGGTACCTTCCAAACAGTGTTTGTACTCATTTGCAGCTGAGTAGACTGAGGCAAAGTAGGGTAAACGAAATTGCCTAAGCTTCGAAAACGAACCGTGCCCAGTGTGGGTCTTGAACTCACAACCCTCGAATTTAGAGTCCAACACCTTAACCACTAGGCCACGGCTGCCCCCTTAGTGAAACGAGCATATGTCTGTCCAAATCTTATTCAAACGTTTCATTGATGTTCTTTCAGACGTTGATTGATCTCCTCTGTGTCGTCACCCTTTCTCTCAATCATTTGTCCAAATAAAGTGGCATTTTCCACCATCTCTATTGTTCGCATCGACATTACTTTGGTTATCTTGAACCTTAGATATAGATGTAGGCCGGAATTCTCTATCTGCTTCGTTATTTTTTCTACCCTGTTCAGCAAATTAACTTCGACGTCAGCATAACGCAAATTATTGATGGTGCAACGCTTACTTTTATACATTCTAGCATATCTTCCATCCTTGCTCTCTTCGCTGGACCTATTAAGAATGTATTATATAGTATATTGTAAATATTCATGTTGTGCTTTATTTTCTACTCTAAATCACGTTTTGTGCTACTTTTGTGGAATATTGATTCATGTATAGACAAAGCATAATGACTACTAGATGATCCGGGACGGACCCGCGTCTCTCCCAGCACCCTCCAACGCACGTAGCGGTCCGCACAATTAAATGCTTTTTTGTAATTGATCAAACACAACATGATATTTGTTGTGTTGTCCGGCAATGTCTGTCGATCCTGATCTCAACTGTTTTTTCAGGTGGTTCACGCTCCACAGTGCGCTGGATGATCTTCGGCGAAGGAAGCAGGGATATTTATGTTTATGGGCACGTTTGAGGAAAGCAACTCAACGGTTTGTGCATGATCTGTTGTTATGTAAGGGCAAACTGTTTGATATTTACAGACGTGAACGTAACCATGCTATGGCATTATTAACTACCAATCAGTCTGTTATGGCAACGTGCGTTTTCACTATAGCAACAGTAGAAACATGTGGACAAACCAAACTCAACAATGGTGCAATAAAACGATAACAATAATAAATACAAATACCGAGAACACAGTAAACCTCCATGTCTATCACACGTGATTGATGAAATGCCAGATGCACTCGCAAGTTATCAACTAGGCCTAAAGCTAGGGTTAGACATTCATGCTCCATCTTGATACTGCCGAGATGTAAACAACAGTCGCCCATTCAATGTATTTTTCTTTCCTTCAAAAATCTATTAATATCAGCTTAAATTCCACTACTGGTGACATGGGTGCCAGCGGTCTCCCCACTACTGGTGACATGGGTGCCAGCGGTCTCCCCACTACTGGTGACATGGGTGCCAGCGGTCTCCCCACTATTGGTGACATGGGTGCCAGCGGTCTCCCCACTACTGGTGACATGGGTGCCAGGGGTCTCCCCACTATTGGTGACATGGGTGCCAGCGGTCTCCCCACTACTGATGACATGTGTGCCAGCGGTCTCCCCACTACTGGTGACATGTGTGCCAGCGGTCTCCCCACTACTGGTGACATGGGTGCCAGCGGTCTCCCCACTACTGGTGACATGGGTGCCAGCGGTCTCCCCACTACTGGTGACATGGGTGCCAGCGGTCTCCCCACTACTGGTGACATGGGTGCCAGCGGTCTCCCCACTACTGGTGACATGGGTGCCAGCGGTCTCCCCACTACTGGTGACATGGGTGCCAGCGGTCTCCCCACTACTGGTGACATGTGTGCCAGTGGTCTCCCCACTACTGGTGACATGGGTGCCAGCGGTCTCCCCACTACTGGTGACATGGGTGCCAGCGGTCTCCCCACTACTGATGACATGGGTGCCAGCGGTCTCCCTACTACTGGTGACAGGGGTGCCAGTGGTCTCCCCACTACTGGTGACATGGGTGCCAGCGGTCTCCCCACTACTGGTGACATGGGTGCCAGCGGTCTCCCCACTACTGATGACATGGGTGCCAGCGGTCTCCCTACTACTGATGACAGGGGTGCCAGTGGTCTCCCCACTACTGGTGACGTGGGTGCCAGCGGTCTCCCCACTACTGATGACATGGGTGCCAGCGGTCTCCCCACTACTGATGACATGGGTGCCAGCGGTCTCCCTACTACTGGTGACATGGGTGCCAGTGGTCTCCCCACTACTGGTGACATGGGTGCCAGCGGTCTCCCCACTACTGATGACATGGGTGCCAGCGGTCTCCCCACTACTGATGACATGGGTGCCAGCGGTCTCCCTACTACTGGTGACATGGGTGCCAGTGGTCTCCCCACTACTGGTGACATGGGTGTCAGCGGTCTCCCCACTACTGATGACATGGGTGCCAGCGGAATCCCCACTACTGGTGACATGGGTGCCAGCGGTCTCCCCACTACTGATGACATGGAAGCCAGCGGTCTCCCTACTACTGGTGACAGGGGTGCCAGTGGTCTCCCCACTACTGGTGACATGGGTGCCAGCGGTCTCCCCACTACTGGTGACATGGGTGCCAGCGGTCTCCCCACTACTGATGACATGGGTGCCAGCGGTCTCCCTACTACTGGTGACAGGGGTGCCAGCGGTCTCCCCAATACTGATGACATGGGTGCCAGCGGTCTCCCCACTACTGATGACGTGGGTGCCAGCGGTCTCCCTACTACTGGTGACAGGGGTGCCAGTGGTCTCCCCACTACGGGTGACATGGGTGCCAGCGGTCTCCCCACTACTGGTGACATGTGTGCCAGCGGTCTCCCCACTACTGGTGACATGTGTGCCAGCGGTCTCCCCACTACTGGTGACATGGGTGCCAGCGGTCTCCCCACTACTGGTGACATGGGTGCCAGCGGTCTCCCCACTACTGGTGACATGGGTGCCAGCGGTCTCCCCACTACTGGTAACATGGGTGCCAGCGGTCTCCCCACTACTGGTGACATGGGTGCCAGCGGTCTCCCCACTACTGGTGACATGTGTGCCAGCGGTCTCCCCACTACTGGTGACATGGGTGCCAGCGGTCTCACCACTACTGGTGATATGTGTGCCAGTGGTCTCCCCACTACTGGTGACATGGGTGCCAGCGGTCTCCCCACTACTGGTGACATGGGTGCCAGCGGTCTCCCCACTACTGATGACATGGGTGCCAGCGGTCTCCCTACTACTGGTGACAGGGGTGCCAGTGGTTTCCCCACTACTGGTGACATGGGTGCCAGCGGTCTCCCCACTACTGGTGACATGGGTGCCAGCGGTCTCCCCACTACTGATGACATGGGTGCCAGCGGTCTCCCTACTACTGGTGACAGGGGTGCCAGTGGTCTCCCCACTACTGGTGACATGGGTGCCAGCGGTCTCCCCACTACTGATGACATGGGTGCCAGCGGTCTCCCCACTACTGCTGACATGGGTGCCAGCGGTCTCCCTACTATTGGTGACATGGGTGCCAGTGGTCTCCCCACTACTGGTGACATGGGTGCCAGCGGTCTCACCACTACTGATGATATGGGTGCCAGCGGTATCCCCACTATTGGTGACATGGGTGCCAGCGGTCTCCCCACTACTGATGACATGGGTGCCAGCGGTCTCCCTACTACTGGTGACAGGGGTGCCAGTGGTCTCCCCACTACTGGTGACATGGGTGCCAGCGGTCTCCCCACTACTGGTGACATGGGTGCATGCGGTCTCCCCACTACTGATGACATGGGTGCCTGCGGTCTCCCTACTACTGGTGACAGGGGTGCCAGCGGTCTCCCCACTACTGATGACATGGGTGCCAGCGGTCTCCCCATTACTGATGACATGGGTGCCAGCGGTCTCCCTACTACTGGTGACAGGGGTGCCAGTGGTCTCCCCACTACGGGTGACATGGGTGCCAGCGGTCTCCCCACTACTGGTGACATGGGTGCCAGCGGTCTCCCCACTACTGGTGACATGGATGTCAGCGGTCTCCCCAGCATTTCCCAAATGGATGGATGGAGGGAATGAGTATATCTGATTCCAATTAAAGGAAGAAATGGCATCCAAGAGTTGCATGGTGCGAGAGCTACAAGTGTGTCCCCGACAAGACATTCTATCATTTCAAAAGAATTTACTGTCAGCATTATGAGGGCAATTTACCATGTTTATTAAATAAATAAAAGCAACATATCTTGGTATTACACCTTATTTTAATAAATCAAAGTTTATGCAATCTAACAAGTTCAGACATAAAAGTCTAGAGTGATTGTCCAAATGGGTTATACCCAAGGTCCAATAGCCTGTGGCTGTTTCACTTAATTTCACACTTTTACATTGACTCGTCTCGGTTTCTGCATCCAGATCTGGCTGCTTCGAATTCAAGTTGTCTGGGTCAGGCCCTTCTGCTGCCAGCAACACGAGAGCGTTTAGCGTGTTGGTCGACAAATTGTTTCTTTATTTCGTTTTAATTCTGCCATTTTTCGAAAAACCTCTTTCACAGTCGGCTGTTGACACTGGAATCAGCTGGTAGATTTTGGCAAACACTGCCAGATTTGGAAACACTTGGCCTAGTGGACGTCCTGTTGACAACAACAACACTTGGCCTAGTGGACGTCCTGTTGACAACAACACTTGGCCTAGTGGACGTCCTGTTGACAACCACCTCATCATTTCAAGTGCTGTATTTCCGGCAAGATTCTGGTCAGCAACAACCGTGTGTTTGTAAAGTTACCATTCTCGTTCTATCTCGTTCTAGTCGAGCTGAAGCAGGCCATCATAATAAGCCAGAAGTGCATCGATCTCGTCATTTCCGTTCACTGTTAAGTGTTGCCTGGTCATTCATGGGAAACTGACATGGGTCTAGAACTGTGAATGGTTCGATCAGATCGACCATCTTCACATTTTACACAGCAGGAATATACCCGGATTGACACAACAATCACATACTGGATTAACACAACAATCACATACTGGATTAACACAACAATCACATACTGGATAATGCATAATAATCTACACGGGCGCATGTGCATTTCACGTTACAAGATTGATGCTTCAACCTATCGTCAATACCTTCCATCCCGAAGCAATAAGTGCACTGACCCGTCTTAGAGTTATGTAAAAAAATCAGCTATTCAGCAAGGCTTTTGTTAGAAGAATATTAATGAAGAAATACATAATTTACCGGAAATTTCTTCAGTGTTATTTTACTCTTTGTATTAGTGTGTATGTGCCCATGTCTCAGTCCCTCGAGCGACCACCAGTTACAACAATTGCTTATACTTATCCATGCCTTGGGTGACCACCGAACTGTAAACTGTTACACAAAACCAGACTAACGGACGCACGCACGCACGCATGCACGCACGCACGCACGCACGCACGCACGCACGCACGCACGCACGCACGCACGCACGCACGCACGCACGCATGCACACACGAACGCGCGCGCACACACATACTGGATAGTTTAAAGTGGCATATTACAACGCGAACCATCACAGACGTACATTACGCGGACATAGTTGCAACATGACATCATTCTCGGGTGTGTGCCTACACGCGGACAGCACGCATCACCCAGCGTCCGAGCGGCCAAAACAGTTCGTTCTATATCCGATGCATATATTCTAACGATAACTGGTCAAGCCGGCTTTTGCTGCACGGTTTAATTTACCAATGGAGTCATTTGTCAGCAAACGTGCCACTGTCGTTTAATATTTTAGTATCACCATAAGATGTAACACTCGTTTTCGGAACAGCAGATATTACAGTGTAAACAACAGTTGAGTCCCCCGAGGGGCCGTTCGCAACTGTCGACATTTGTCAAGGTCAAGGCCTGAGTAGTAATTGAAATGAATGTCATTCGCATGCCACATAATGTTCACCGTTGCTTCATGCAGCGCCGCCCGGTGAATTGTTATGGAACTACTATTGTCTTAAATTGTGTAAACGTTCACTGCAAATCGCTGTAAAACATCGATATGTTTCTCAATGTGAAATTTTTTTCAAGCACTAATTTAAGGAAAGGGGCGGGGTCTGAGAATTGGTACGCTTCGTACGAATAGGTAAATGTCTACATTTGTAGACGGCCCCTGAGTAGATGTCGTGGAGGAGATTCCCTGAATGAGTGGGGATAGAGGACGATGGTACACGGAAGAAAAAGTTACATCTTCAGCTATTAAGTGGTATGTTTGTTTGCATACTGTTTGGGTTACACCTAGGGCAAATGGTGATATATAAGAAGTAGCAGTCTCCTTCGGAAGCGCTAATGTGTACCACGACATTGTGAGTGGATGTTGGCAGGTATGGGCGTTAATCGGGGAAGCGGAAGTTAAAGAGTTTTTGAGGGCAATGTGTGATGATCCCCATTTATCATTATGCAGGCATAAGGGGCTTTGGAATGTCCAACGACAGATATTCCGTCCCGATATGGTTCACTTAACTGGGGGAACCATAAGCTGTTCCGCAGCGTCAAAGGGGCGGTGTTTAGTGCTGGAAAATTGGTGCATCAACATCAATAAATAGTTTCCGTGTGTGCGTTTGAACGTGGCCGTTATGGACGATAACTAGATTGTGTTATGTGATACAGGTTGGGTTAACAATTGGAGATATGACAGTCTTATCTTTGTTAGGTAATCCGGCCCTGACAGGGGCAGAATCTAAAGCTACTACCTTAACTTATATATTTTTATTACCTTAACTTACATATTTTTTATTAATGTCTTTAATTAGCAACTATTTTACTTAAGCATGCTGAGTGCACGATGTGGGGATATACTGGCAGCTCTGAAAGGTGGCGTTGTTTCTTACACGTAGTAAATCGCCAAGCTTAAACCGACATGCAAAACTGCAGAGGTATGGAATATTTAAATTAAACCACCATGCACAATTGCGGAGGCATGGAACAGTTAGCCTAAACCGACATGTAAAATTGTAGAGGCATGGATTTGTGTAGATTTTAAATGAAATTGCGGGCATGGAATTGCTTAGGATAGCTGATGTTGTAATTGTCAGTAATGTTTCGGAATGCCCCCGATCAGGCGATCGCAGCGGCAGAGGCCCTGGGCGGCCACAGACCGACGTTGTCACACAGGCGGTCGATGCAGAGCCAGTCCAACCTGCGGCTCGCCTCTCTACGGCAGCGGTATCCTTGGCAGTTAAACAAAGATGTGAGGCTGACATTAAAAGTCGCCTTGAATCCACATAACTTCTGCCATGCGAGATGCGCGAAATAAGAACTTTATTACTATCTGTTTTGCCTAATGTTGCAGTGGCCTCTACAGTGCCAGTAGACGCAAGCAGTCAGGGCGCTGCTGTTGCATTAACAAGCCGCCAGAGGGCGCCATCGGCTGCATGTGCTCCGGTTGCATCAACAAGCCATCAGGGGGCAGCACCAAGTGGGTCAGCTCCTTTGGCATTAGCAGTTGCCCCCCCCCCCCCATGGAAGATGGTGGAGGGCCTGATGGATTAAGTCGACAATCCCATGGCAGGTATTGTGGATGACATCCATGTATTGCAAGGGGACACACAGACTAGAGTGGCGAGCCTAGTGTTGCCGACGTTAACGCTTCATGCCCATGTTCCAAAAAAAAGTTTAGCTAAAATTTCGGTGGGGGAACTTGTGGACCTGTATACGTTGCTGGCTGAAGTTAGCCTAGGTCAACAGGACTCCAGTCGGACGATCCGCGCCGGGGACAATGACAGTAACCCAGCAGTCTGCGTGATCCCTCGAGCCAAATCTGAGATTCGTTCTTTCCCAGACAACGCTCTGGCGGCACCAAAGATGCTGAAATACGTGCATGTGGTCAGGAACTTTTCCGAGCGTGGTGGTAACTGGCGGGGGTATGATGCGCAGTGAGAGGTGGGCCTGGGATTGCATAAATTATGAATTGTGGTTGAACGCTGTGCAGCAGCCACTCCCTAGGGTGGCACCCGCACCAGCCACTCCCTAGGGTGGCACCCGCAGCAGCCACTCCCTAGGGTGGCACCGCAGGTGGGATCTTCCTTTCTCGACAAAGGTACAAGTACCCGTGCAACTGCTATCTGCCTCGCGTTTAACCAGGCACCCTGTAAGCGAAACCCCTGTCGTTTCAGACATATCTGTAGGTGGTGCGGTGGCAGCCACCCTGGTTTCCCATGCCCAAAGTCCCACATCCGTAAGTTTACATGAACCGTGCCAAATAATGTGAGTGCACGTGCAGTTAATTAAGACTGGTGTTAGTCAAGGCTTGGCATGACCCATACTCCATAGCCTCGTTCCAATAAAATAAATTTTACGAATTAATTTAGCAGGGCCAGGACAGAGGTGTTTAATGTTAACCGTACTCCATAGGCCTATTAACATAGCGATAACTTGGCATAAATCAGGCATCACTTAAAAACGTATATCACCACTGACTATAGTAATGTATTCAGCATAAAACAAATTCTAATCCAATCTCATATAACGTTGAAATTGTCATTTTACAATTTATTTACATCTAAATGTATTACAAATATATGTTATTAAACTTATTATAGTTATGTGTTTAGGTGTTCCTGCCAGCACAACAAAGGACGCCCGTGCTACGATGTCTTCTCGCCACAGGAAATTGTTGCAGTGAGGATGAAGATGGCAGAGTTTTCACCGAGTGAGATTTTATTATCTTATTGTAATAATTATTGGTGATTTTCATATAATATTATGATGCTTAGTTATAATTATGGCCTTTTGTTATATTAAAATATATAATTATATATATAATTGTATTCATAGCCAAACAAATGCAGCAGTTTGTAACACAAAGGGAGCAAATGCTTATATTCCTCTGCAAACTATCTACACTGAGACTCGTAAGTAAATGCTATGTACTCCAACTCTCATGAGTATATGCTGTGTACTCCATCTCTCGTGAGTAAATGCTATGTTCTCCACCTTTCATGAGTAAATGTTGTGGACTAGTGATAATGAAGAAGGGGAAACAAAAATCGACGACCGGTCTCGGTGCCAGCCTCAACCTGGGCCCGAGGTTATAAACCGTACTCAACTCAATTGAGCACGGTTTCATGCTCAAGCCTCGCTTTCACACTATGCTCAAACTCAGGCGAGGTTATAAAACATCTTGAGCACGAAATCGTGCTCAGCGTTGAGCACGAAATGCTGAAATCCTGAGTATGCTCAAGACCGTGCTCAACGCCGTGCTCAAGCATAAATAAAAATGGCAGCTCACGCATAAATTTATTGAAGTCGTTGAAAGTTCGTCCGTTTTCAGAAGATAAGCTGTCCGATTTTAGGGTCCAGGCCGCCTACTTCCGAGTTTTATCCGTATGAAGACCTGATGGAATACGACATTTGTGAAAGATTTTGTTTGATGGCTCAAACTGCACTATTTAACGAACATTTGCCAAACGTAACCGCAGCAGCGACAGACAGGCATACCAATACGATATATGCGAAGTGTATGTGCGCTGCAAAATAAAATTATTCCGTGAACTGCCAATGCCAATGGCAATGTCATGGCCATGGCAATACAGCCACTTCGTTTTGTCACTGTAAAGAATTAGGCAGTGATTTAAAATATTTCGCCAGTTTTGAGTTGGGAATATAGCAAATAATATATAATTATGTGTTTATAACATAATATAGCTAATCTAAATATTATATCAACTGGATTAAGCTTACATACCATGCTATATTTATATTATTCATGCAGCCCGACCCCAGGCCAGGGCGAAGGATGTATGTATGAAATATAAAAAAATTGCTATCCCAGGCCAAGGCAGCTATAGCCTAGGGGTAGGACTTCACACAGTGGGTGCCCTTTGGAAGTAGAATATACATACAAAATATGCAACACACATATCCAGGATAATGTAACACTTGTGACGTGTTGTTGAGTTTTTTAAGAGATTGTTCAAATTGAACAATATGTAAGAAAAACCTTCCATATGTCTATATTTAGGTTACCGGAAAAAGTAAAATTGTAGGTTATAGATGTTAAACATAATGCTGTTCTAGCCTTACTACTCCAATGCCGCAGGAAATCTAAGAACGAACTAGTGCAGGTGACAAACTACAGCTCTAATATAATTTTTTTACACCTTTCCTATAATTTATAGTAAATGCAAATTTTCCAAATAATAGATACAAAGATATCACGACTTTTCTAAGACAAAGAAGAACATCATATTTTGGGAAAAGTATGTGATTGGAATATAAAGTACTGGCAAATATAGCTATACAATGATTAAGAGGCATGCCACACTAAACTAAGCAAGGTGTTAGTGAAAACAGCGACATGTGTAGTGCATATACCCAGGGCGTATGTAATATAATACTAATAGTAACATATGCTGCATATATTGTCTTGTACAGTAACCTATTTCAAATATAACTTAATTTATGATAAATAAAATAATATATGTTATGGAAATAATGATTCCATATAGTAGATAGCGTGCACATTAAAAGTGCAAATAATATATTCACTTGGGCACTCTCATCATAATTATTATTATTAAGAATTACCACTACAAATCAATGATAACATAGCTTACTCTTTCAGTTTACATTTTACTGTTTGATATTGTATTAGTACTATATTTGTTTTATTATCTATAAAAATATTAATCATTAAGGAGTAATACAAACCTTTCTATGATATTCAATTAAATCCGTTTTAGCATATCATCTATTAATTTCAATCACTTTACTCTGTAATACTACACCCATATAAAAGATAGGCTGGACTAAAATTATAGACTACTAACAGTGGGTAATCCCCGTGACACAAACATGTGACACCCGACGTCAAAACTAAGCCTAGGCTAAGCCTAAGGGGGCAAACAAAATTAGTTGTTAACACCGCTATTTCTTAGTTTTGACAAATACTTAAGTTTCTGGGTTCACTGCGCAACAATCTGAATACATCACTGTGTACCACACAGAGTCTTCTACGTGACTCTGACGTATGGTTCCACCAGACAAGTGTATAGACTATAGTTCAAGTGTATAGCCATAGGTACATCATGATCTGAACAGAGTAGTTTTTACATATTCAGTACACATAGAATGATCAAAACTATGAAACTGAACCTGTCTCACAAAATGTTTATTTTTGTACTCCTCTTTCCAGTACGTGTGTATTGTTACACACATGTATATATTATGGATACAATGGACATTATAATGAAATATAAAAAAAAATATTATAATGAACCACGGATTTAGGTAATGTCATTATTGTTTACCTTTGACAACATAAATATATTTTTGTAACGAAATTGATGTTATATTAACACTTGTATTCATTAAAAAAGCACAACTTATCGTGTTCCTCGGTACATTTCCAGAAGTTCTAGTTACCACGCCGTAAATGAACATGGCAAACATAATTACTTAGGCTGCCGAATCGCTTAGTTGGGGCATAATCTTAGAATGGCTGCGAGGTATTACTTTTTGCTATTTTTTATTTTTAGGCAGTTTTATCTTGTGATTCGTCTCGTTCTGTCTGTTAAATCGTTCACTGCGTGCTCGACTTTCCACACACCGTGTGATATTGGTGATGGGTTGATTTTTCTCCGGCGCTTTTTCCCGCAAAAGAGACGCTTGCAGCCGAAATTCTTCGTCCACCACTGTTTATATGCGGAAGTATCTTTGTTATCTTTTTCAAAAAGAGAGTTCCACTTGGCCGCTTGTGCATTTTAAAAACCCCGCGTCGTTTCGTACTCAGCTGAGTACGTACTCAAGACGTTTTATAACCTCGGTTGAGCACGAATACTCTGGTGAGCATGAAATCTCAGACTTGAGCACAGACTTGAGCTTGAGTTTGAGTACGGTTTATAACCACGGGCCCGGACTACAGGGAAAAGGAGAGCAAAAATGCATCTCTCTTGTGTAAATGCTGTAGACTCCATATGTTATGAATAAGTGCTGTCGATTCCATCTCTTATGAGTAAATGCTGTTGATACCACCTCTCACGAGTAAATGTTGTGGACTCCATCTCTCTTGAGTAAATGCTGTGTACTCCACCTCTCAAGAGTAGAGAGAGAGAGAGAGAGAGAGAGTGTGTGTTTGTTGTGTGTGTGTGTGTGTGTGTGTGTGCGTGCGTGCGTGCGTGCGTGCGTGCGTGCGTGCGTGCGTGCGTGCGTGCGTGCGTGCGTGCGTGCGTGCGTGCGTGCGTGCGTGCGTGCGTGCGTGCGTGCGTGCGTGCGTGCGTGCGTGCGTGCGTGCGTGCGTGCGTGCGTGCGTGCGTGCGTGCGTGCGTGTACATGTCTACAGATCATTTTAAAGATACACTGGTCAATGAAAATATATAATGAAGACCTAAACTATGTCACCAATCTCGATTGAGATGGATAGAACACATACTAGAAGAAATGGAAACAACAACAACACAAAAAAAGAAAGAGAGGAAGACAAAAATCAACAGGACTGTGGAAGTAGAGAGAAAACAACTAGGATATAATTATTGGAAGATGGCAGAGAATGCTGCTAGAGATCGTATGGAATGGCGGAAGTTACTCAGTGGCCTGATGCACCAAGAAGAGGATAAACAATTAAGTAAGTAAGTAAGTAAGTAAGTAAGTAAGTAAGTAAGTAAGTTAGTAAGCAGGTAACGTATGATCTCCGGCAAGGTTGAGCATATAAATAGTCATCCGTTTTGACTACGGATACAACTTGAATTGACAGATACCTGATAAGGGCGGGGTACACATAGATGTGAAAATTGTTGGACTCTCGAGAAGCCAATGGCTTCCTTGTCCACTTGCCATCTGGAACTTGTTGTTTGGGATGGCAATCTTGTTAAATTTTGTTAAAAAAAACTATTTCCGTCGTTATCAGTCATCATGCACGCAAAGAAAATTAAGAAGATGAAAGTTAATAAATCACCGGGAGTTGATTGATACCACCAAAACTGCTTAAGGAATTTGTTGAACAAATTACAATACAGACACTAACCTGTCACTTTGAGACAGAGGATGATGAGACAGACACTAACTTGTCACTGTGAGATGGGAGAAAACAAGGCAGTCATGAGAGAGGAGATGATAAGATAGTCACTAACCTGTCACTTACGAGACAGGAGATGATAAGACAGTCACTAACCTGTCCGTATGAGACAGGCAATGATAGGACAGACACTAACCTGTTACTATGAGAATGGAGATGACAAGACAGACATAAACCTGTCACTATGAGACATGAGATGACAATACAGACACTAAATTGTCATTGTGAGACAGTAGATGACAAGACAGACACTAACATGTCATTATGAGACAGGAGATGGCAAAATAGCCACTAAGTGACCTTTCACAAGCCAATCTCCCACCTGTTCCTCAACCATCTGTCTTTTTTTTCAGTGGTTGACTCGGGGTCGACAATTAATGACCTGAACGTGCTCGATGCCCCTGGCAGGTACTGGGCAGTCAAGTCATAGGCTGACAGAAACCCCCATTCAGCATCTTGTTACTGGTCTGGGCTGTAAGAGCATGAATCACTTTACCCATCAAGTAAGTTGTAATGTCTGCGAAAGACTGACTGGACCGCGAGTGCAAGAATCACTTTACACTTTAAGTCAGCTGTAATATCTGTATAAAGACTCACTGGTATGTGAGTGCAAGAATTACTTGACACTCCGAATCAGCTGTAATGTCTATGTCAAGACTCACTGGTATGTGAGTGCAAGAATCATTTTACTATTCGGGTCAGCTGTAATGTCGGAATAAAGACTGACTGGGCTGTGAGTACAACAATCACTTTACACTTCAAAAAAAGCTGTAATGTATGTGTAAAGACTGACTGGGATGTGAGTGCAATAATCACTTTACACTACAAGTAAACTGTAATGTCTGTGTAAAGACTGACTAGGCTGTGAGAGCAAAACTCACCTTATGCTTCAAGTCAGCTGTAATGTCTGTTTAAATACTCGCTGGTATGTCAGTGCAAGAATTACTTTACATTTTAAGTCAACTGTAATGTCGGAGTAAATACGACTGGGCTGTGAGGGAAACAATCACTTTACACTTCAAGTCAGCTGTAATGTCTGTGTAAAGACTGACTGGGCTGTGAGTGCATTTCCAACGCATACAGTTGGGTAACAACCATGACATTTGGCTGGGCTATATGGCATTAATTTAATAGATTACAGGCTATGGTAGGCTGTGATGTATCTGATTCATTCATAAGGCAACCTGTGACTCTCTGATAAATATTTGTACTCACTTGATGATCCTAATCAACATAGGAACTTGTGATCTTACTGAACCAGTCCTCCCAACTGATGTAGTCAACTTATGTTTTGTTGCCTTCACAAAGACAGTTTCTTTGTGTCACCAGATGTCACCAACTTGAGTGTCAGATTATCTGCTTCAGTCTTAGCCACAGTGTCGGTATCACATGCAGACAGCAACAGTCAAACGCACGACATCCTGGTTAGACACATGCAACATTAACAAGGGAAAACTTAATGAAATAATTGTTTGTTGCATGCAGAACCACAGCAGTGCCAAAGCAGCTGTTATTGCTGTTGATACCACCACAACAGTTGTCACTGCTATTGGTATCCCTACAGCAGGACCACAGCAGCTGTCACTGCTATTGCTTGCACCACAGCAGCTGTCACTGCTATTGCTTGCACCACATCAGCTGTCACTGCTATTGCTTGCACCACAGCAGCTGTCACTGCTATTGCTTGCACCACAGCAGCTGTCATTGTTGCATTGTAGCATCACAGCAAAGCCACAGCGGCTGTCACTACTTTTGGTAACCCCACAGCAGCTGTCACTGTTGTTGGTTGCACCACAGCAGCTGCCACTGTTGTTAGTTGCACCACAGCAGCTATCACTGCTGTTGGCAAAACCACAACAGAGCCACAGCAGTTGTCATTGTTGTTGGTAAAACCACGACAAAGCCACAGCAGCTGCTACTGATTAAAACACATTTGAGCTACAGCAGTGTGCTTCATAAAGCAGTAACAGAGAGTATCAATGATGACCACAGAGCCACGTGTCCAAGTGGTCTGCACCTAGTTTAAGGCTATGCGAGGGGACATCTAAAGTTGTCTGATCACTGAGGAACTAAATGAATCATGAAATCAGAACTATCCTAAAGTAAGGTATTTGTAGAAAAACCCACGGACAATTAGCATGGGTCTGATGGGCATCTCACTGCATTCGTAGGCCTTGGAGCAGGCTCGCAGATGTATCCTCAGTGTCCTGTGTACAAAACACACACAGTGTACAAACACATGACAGACAAGACATTTGTCATTAATTAGGACTTTTTTTCTTGTAAATGTCATCCTAGACATAACAACAATGTTGATCATGAAAGTGTCATAGCTGTCATTATAACGACATAGCCTAAGAGCGAAGGGATTTATGGGAATTTTTTGGCTATGGGCACATGAATACATGGCTATGTTTTGTAAAAATTGACAGACATCACATGTCAGGGCGTTTTAAAAGAGCTGTAGGTATGTGATTTTGACAAAACTTGGTCTTGGTCAGCATGTCAATGACAATTAGAAGATGGCATATATAATAATTAATAATATAATATTATCCGGTGTGAAAGGGCGATCTTTTACTTTCTGACTTAACCATGAAAACGTCCACTTAGAGCATCCAAACTTCACCTCATATTATATGTATATTATTGATTCCATCTAGTCAACAAGATCATTACTGTTTAAAAGCCACTACTATTTAAACTGTTTAACAGTCTCCCTTAGGAGGTGTCCTATAACCGATCTACTAAATATAAAAAATGTCAAATAAATGTACATTTTGGTTTGTACTATAACGTTTGATGTGCACGAGCTGATATTTTGCGCAATTTGATGCTTACTATAACATTTCATTGTTATTAAACACATTTCTTTATCTTTCATATGTTAAAATAGCATTAAAGTGTTTGTGGTAAGCTAAAAATCAACAATAAGCAATTTTCAGTATCAACAATAACTGTTGCCTTTCAAAAATGTTTATTCACCACATATCAATAACAATTTCATGTAGTGTGAAGTACTTTGTAAGTGCTTAGGCACAAGGAAATGAAGGTATGCAACCCTAACCTTAGCTAACCCCATATCTAACCGTAACCCCGAAATGGTTTATAGAAGATATAATCATTCCCATAGGCACAGGTTGATAGGAAAATTGAACAGTTTGTTTGGAAAAGGCATAAAGAAGTAGCAATCACGAATAGCATGATACAGATTGAATGCCAAAATGGAATTTGTTTTTAATTAGGGGGTATTACACCAGTATGTGAGGGAGCAGGTAGCAATTTTGTACTATAAAAGTGTGTTGTGATAATTGTTTTGATGGCCCAGTGCATTGGTAACATTGTGTAATAAATTTGGACACAACAATTTTCAATTTAATTACAACGTTATGCCATATTTGGTTAAAAATCAAGCAATTATTTGAATATTAATTTGAAAATAAACTCAGTAATATATTTAAAGGGACAGTAAGCAGGCGTCATTGGTTCGCAATGCTCTGTAAATCTAGTGTACATGATCTACGATTTATCAAGTGTAAAAATTTACCTATAATTAAATTATGTGACTTAGTTTTCAACTAATATTATGGGCAAGTCATTGTTTAGGCATGACTGTCAAACAAATAATAATGACCTGACAAGCCGGAATGTTCCATAATGTGTCTACATAGACATTGTTCGCCAGTGGCGCCATTCACAACTTAGTGCCTACATCTTTATTTCATTTGGTAAACTCCAAAATGTTGTCAAGATATCTCTCCGCTTCAGTTGTATATAATTGCGGATACTGTTTGCATTGAAAATGTATATGAGAACAAAATTTGTACATTTTTGTTAAACAATGCTACATATACTCCTAGCACAATTGCAATGAGCCGGGCGATTCAGGGATGCAATACAGATTGTTGAATCGAACGCTCGTGATACGGACGGAACTAGTTATTTGCGTCATGACGCGGCCATCGCGTACGAAATGACGCGCCCGAATCCAAATGTCTGCGTGCATCACGCCGGATTCACGTGTTTGATATGCCATAAAAATTATAGTTAGATGTTTGAAAAATCTTTCTGCTCTCTTTCCACCAGTTTAGTGTTCCCCAAACTTACTCCCAGTTTCACTGTTCTCCACTGCCATGCTCTACTGCGCCCGTTTGGTGAAGATGAAGCCATTGATTACGTCATCGGGTACAACACGACAGACACATTTTTTTCTGGTTTAAAGCCGAATGGCAACCGAAGAATTGTGTTTGGGACAAGTTGATACACTTGTATTGAGGCAACTGTGAAAACAAAAACAGTGCCCGGGTCCGCTCGCATCGATGGCTCAGCAGCGAATTGTTGACAATGTCTGAAATAAGTTAATTTATTTAACCAAGGCGTGTGAACGCTTTGTTCCACATATGCAGCCTAGCCTACTTGTTTGTGGCATTTTCGTATTTGAACAATTAATACATATTGAATGATTAATTTAAATGTGTATATTTGATTGGCAGCTTAATCTTAGTCGTACGTAACAGTCTAGCGAGTTCAGACTTGAATGGGATGTCGAGAGGTTTTTCCGAAAATAATTGTTTCGAAAAGTCATATTATACCTGCCAATGCAAGTAATGCAGATCTCTCTCCATTAGTATGTAGGCATATTACAGTGCAACGGATGTTTCTGTATGCCGCCACTGGATGGATTCTGGGACGTATCTCATCCTAAAGTTTGAGCAACAGTTTAGTGCATTAGCTATGCTAGACACTATCACACTAGACGGAATGTTCCTTCAGCATGTGTCGGTGAAATGACTTTGGTGAAACGACGGTTTATTTTTCACTGTACATACCATTGTCAACTAACATTCAAAATGACACGTTTGAAAACGAAAACATTTAATCTAGGTGTGATAACATACGTGACATTTTCAAATAGCGTGTGATAATAGGCCGACAAGTTCGTTAACTCGAACTTCGCTAACCCGAATACCCATCACAATTCGAACGGCGCGCCCGGTCCTATCGGGGTGCACTCGACTTTACTCGGAACTCATGAATAACTGGACACGATTTCCTGGTCTCTCCAACGTCGAGTTAGTGAATTTGTACTGTATCAGTAGCGACGTACTCTTTACATAATAACTATTATGTAAGCACTAATTAATAATACTAATAAAATAATAACATCACAGCCACAAAGAACAAGCTACAAAATAATGACCTCGCCACCACAAAGTACAAATTACAAAGCAATGACATCAGTACCGCCATAAAGTAAAAAAAATACAATAATCTACAATAAAAACAAAAATATAAATATATTCCTTTCTTCTGTCTGATGTTCCGAACTGCTGGTTTCAAATAAAACACACAGGTACGGATAATAGCAATGACGTATTATATCATTAATGGCAATGCATATTTTATAATAAAATATGGATATATCATAGTTGTGTAAATGGCCAGAAACCAATGTATAACATATATTTAAATGCAGTAGTAACCAATTATGTATATTTTTCATTTGCGCGAACGTGATCTTCCGTTACATTAAAAACGTCTGAGTCTTCACTGCGGCGTGTGCAATTCAAAACTGTCGACATTTCTTGCCATTATTTTGAGAAAAAAAACATGAACATAACAAGTGACAATAAATATCATCGTTAAGTCTGACGGCATTCAACCAAAGGTTTCATTGCACTCTTTCATGCAGCGTGTATAGGCAATAGTGCATTTCTTCTCGTGGTCAAGTCGAGCCGCAGGACAGGAAGGTCTGTCTTGCACAGTACAGCGCCGCAAAGCATCCGTACACAGGTCGTAGCATATACGCAATACTTTATTGCGTGCAGCTTCAGTAGGTCCAACCGACGTCAGGAGAAGGACAATAAGAATCTGCGGGTTGTCAGGATAGAAATTAGCAAAAAAAAACTTAAAAGTACATATGTATCTGCAGTTTAGAAATGACGGTTGTTTTATAACACAAATCTTTATACAAAGCGTTATTGTTATATTTTCCAATAACAACTACATAATAGACATGATTAAAAATGAAAATAGTAAATAATACAAATTTTATGATTCGTTGTTTTTCATAACAGTAGCTAGTAGTTCGGTTATTAAGTTGTTTACTAAATAAGACACTCACTTGATATAGCATATCTATTTCAGTCCAAACCGATTCTGCCTGCAACATCAGTAACATACCAGTTTGTTAAATAATTTATTGTTTCTTATCGAGTAATACTAATACAAAATATGAACAGTTATATACAGAATCGAGAAACACAGCATAACGTATTTAACATAACGGATTCAACATGTTTACTGTATCAAGTGTCGCAGCGGGACAACATTAATACAATTTTCTTGTTCGCCTGCCTTGGTAGAAGGTAAATGTTTATCTTAGTTTATGAGTTTCATTATTGCTCTTATTGGCTTATGGCTACATAGCGGATTCAAACGAATACTGGCGACACCCCTTCCACACATGCACGTGGCTGCAGGAACGGTGAAAATAGGTTGTTACCGAATTAACTGTATCATTTCATGATTGTCGACACGTTAGTGATGCTTAACATTCACGCAGAAAAACGCACGAGCTGCAGTTTTGTTGTTTTAAAAGACTTAAAAGATTTAGCGTTTTCCCATTTTATCGACGTTCATCGGCTGTTACTTAATTACATGAGAAGTATAACCACATCAAATTGGTTTTGTTGGAAAAGCCTTAATATAAACTTTCTGAACATGTCCAAATCCAACCATATATCTGCAGCATGTGCGTCATATGTGTGTGCGTGCGTGCGTGCTTGTGTGTGTGTGTGTGTGTGTGTGTGTGTGTGTGTGTGTGTGTGTGTGTGTGTGTGTGTGTGTGTGTGTGTGTGTGTGTTCGTGTGTGTGTTTGTGTATATATATATATATATATATATATATATATATATATATACACACAACGATGAAGACGCCGTTGATGCATTTGAATCACATTATTTCGTGGGGAAAAAAATCACTTACTTTCAGATGTTTCGACCTGTAGGAAATATTCTGGGCGTCGCTCTTCGTAAATGCTTCAACAACTGACAGTTATCGATCCACGCCAGAGCTCAATATCGTGTGGCAGCCGTGTCCTTGTCTTGATGTTTATATCCACTAATACTGGTATCATACGAGTGGTACAGGGTGTCACCAAATGGGCCAGACAGCGAAGTGACAGATGACAGTGTAAAAGCCGGAACCGGACACGGGCGCCGGAACCGTATAGAAGTGTGAAAGCCTGACCCGGCCCGATTTTTTTATAATACTTTCAGTAACAAATAAATTCTAATATAATACTGTTGATATAGTCATCAAGAAAAGTGCCTTGAAGTCAAATATGTGCATTGTAGCTATAAGTCTTAGGGAAATATAATAACGTTTCAGCGTCATCTGAAGTCCAATCCTTTTTGTACGTGCTCCTCATCTTACTATTTTATTAGTATTGTCAAACAATTTGAAACGTTCTAACCCTTTGGTCTCGGAGCGATGCTGAGAACGGGTTTCCGCAGATTGTAGTGCATCTTATTGTAAAATATTGTATAGCAACATTTATATAGCCTAATATATAGGCCATATTTAGAATCTACTACTACTACGGGGTTTATGCAATAACAGCGAAACAAATAGTCATGGTTTCGTGGTTATGCATTTCAAAGAGATAATAAAAACTCACCATGTGCAACTAAAATTAAGAATATTATAATACTGATTTACTCGGAATGTGTTCTAGAAGTGGGAAATTCCGATGATTTCACCAGTTGACTGAGCGATGACATGTTAACCAGAGAGACCGATAACCGCATACAGCTCTATGACAATCGGGTAACCTGGACTATTGTGGCCTATCAAGGGAGGCCGGTACACACAGAACCAACGCAAAGTCTCAAACAAACGTGAAATTTTCTCAGAACGAGGACTAATTTAGTAAACAAAGGCAAACATATGCTGCATAAATTGAGTTTTTATGCAAACAGCATGGCGATATCGCATGGTCAAATACAGGAATAGGTGTTTACAAATATATTTTCATTTGGCTAGCGAATCTTGCTAAATTTTGACACTTGTGACGTAGGGTTATCTAAGAGTATGGCGCGGCCCATGAAATTAAGTCCCAAGGACTAGATACCGCGCTATATACGAACGTACCTTTAACTTTTTTGTCTTGTTTGAATTTTTCTCATTTTAGATCATTATTTATTAAATATAGGTACACATTTGATGACATGCGTTTCTGAGCGTTTCAAAATATGAAGACAACCTATTCACATTCACTGTCACATTCACTGTCAAATTCACTGTCACATTCACTATCACATTCACTGTCACATTCACTGTCACATTCCGTGTGCGGCGGCCGGATCCATGTAAATAATGCAATTGTAAATACACTCAAAGTACGTGATGTGTTTCTACTTAACGTGTATATGGCACACCCTGCGCCATGCATAAGTACGTGGCTCGTGTGTACGGTGCGTATCTGTGATTACGACATGGTACACGACAAGGTTAATACACATTTTACAAATAATGAATTGACTGAGTACGTGTGTGTAAAATGATGTGATATATATATATATATATATGTA
>OY759263.1:57839841-57869841 GCA_963662155.1 Lamellibrachia columna
CACTATCATAAAACAAATTGTCAAACCTTTGTCAGCAAGCCAAACAATTTAAAATGAATGTTTGGTCATTGGCGCTCGGCCTATTTTATGTTACGACTAAGACGAAGTAATACACATTCTAGGCTAGATATATTAATGCATATTGAATTGATGAGCTTGGAAATGAAAAGTCATCTTCGAAGCAGTTGACTTTATGCAACACATTGCGATGTACATGATAATAACTTTAATTATGAAAGTATTTGATCTTGGTTGCTGGCTCTCGGTCGGCATTGACCCACCTATGAGAAACACTTATATAACACTTAAAGTTACCACTGCCAGAAATATAAACTGTGGACATTATGCAAAACAAAAATGCATATTAGAATTTGCCCTCAAGAGTGGTAAAGTTTGGTCAAATTGTTTATGTCTGGCCCATGTATTCTTTGTAACATTTATACTTAATTAATAAGACAGAGATAATAAATCGTTAGGCAACAAAATCATGAACAATGTCGTGATTGGTTTTTCTATACCACGTATATGCAATGGAGTCAAAAGTGCTAAACGCACAACTATTCGTAATGATCACAACAGGAAAGTTATTAAGCTTTTCTAACAATTTGTTTGCACTTTACACGTTATACGTTTGTTTACACTGTTTGCCTGTGGATCGTAATCACCTATCATGGATTGAGACGATTGGGAATTCCGACTCAGCCACGTATGCGACAGACTGCGTGGCTGCATACCATACCATCTGGCGAGCAGAAGAAGAACCAAATCCAATAATTTATTTGCCGAAATATTGAATTGAATAAACTTTAATAGATTGTTATTGTCTAAACATGATGAAAATTTTTACCACTTGCTAATTTTTTTTAATAAAATAATTGGTATTCTTCATCGTCGATTATCCTTATATGGAACAAATTGTCTACGGAATGTATAAATTCTAGCAGCGTGAATATGTTTAAAACCAACGTTGACACATTTCTCAAGAGGGCGGGTTACACGTAGATGAACATTGCTGGACGATCGATAAGCCAATGGCTTCCTTGTCCACTTGCCGTCTGTGCATTCGGCTTGGATGGCAAATCTTGTTAATTCTTGTTAAATCCTCTGCATTCAGCACATGTAGAGCGTGCGACAATTCGACAAAATGGCGTGACTGGATATTATCACTAGGTGGCGAGCCATTTTGTAAAATACGCACGCACGCACGCACACACGCACACACGCACGCACACAAACTCGCACACCCAGCAATGACTACTTGGAGTAGCAATTGACGCCAATGACCATGTGATATACCTGAAGGTAGATCCTGGAAAGATGGGATGGTGAGCTGGATAAACGCCACTTGACAGACGCAAACATGTCGGTAATCACTTATGTAAAAACAAAGCCAAATGCGAAATATTAATTGATTGCAAAGGTCGATAAGCGTGCGCACTAATGGCAGTGTCGTATCTAGGATCTCGCAGAGAGGAGGCCAAAGGTGAGGTCAAGCCTAGTCACCCATTAGTTTACCATGTAATGGCGCAACGGGTCAAATGCGGAAACCAATCAAAATATTAAGCCAAAGGGGCATGGCCCAATGGCCTTCCCCTTAGATACACCACTCATTCGTGTAATGGTAATCTAACACCCATGATAATGGAGGCCAGCGATGAAGAGTGTGAATATGACTATGAATCAAGGTAATATGTAGTTGGAAGAAAATTGCATTATAAAAAACGTAACACGTTGACCCTACTAGATAAAAAACATTAATTTCAACTGCTAAAGTTACCTCCGTTGTTGATGTTATGGTTTATTGCCATAGAAATATTGATTATTATTATCATATATTATTATCATATATGTAACTAGCTAGTCCCAGTTGGCCAGAAGTTTGTTGATAATGCTGCGAGTTCCTTCATGGGTAAGTGAAACTGGATAGCATATCGGGATATCAGAATCATTTCGAAAGAATTACGTCTGCTGTACTATAAAAAAATGAGCAATTCCAAGGTATCTGAGGGTAGTAATACTAGCTCGTGAATAAAGAGTCTATATTAAAGGAAAATAAAATTAGAGATAATAGGTAAATAGACAGCAGGTAGCTCAACAGGTAGCTCAACAGGTAGCTCAACAGGTAGCTCAACAGGTAGCTCAACAGGTAGCTCAACAGGTAGCTCAACTGGTAGCCAGAACTAAGGAAAGAAAAGGGGAAATGAATGTGTCGGTGTTGTTCAACTTTTAATGATGTCTTCAGTTCTGAATTATCCACGGATTCTGCTTCAGTACTTGCAAGGAGAGGTCGTTCCATTGTGGAATAATGATGTGATCAATACATTTCTTTGTTTTCAAGGTTGTCTAAATGTTAGGAGGCGACATATATTATAATTACATAAACACACGACACAGGTAACGAACTTTAATAAATTTAATTGTTTCTACTCTAAATGTCTTCTACATCTATAAAAAGAAACTTCAAACGTTAAAATGCACAACGTTAGTGATTCAAAATAGTTTGATTAATGTTCGACTACTTGAAGTTTAAATATTTCATATAGAAAATTCCCATTATAAAACTTCAAACAATAAAATAGTTAGTCTGTGATAAAAATGCATGACAATTAATCAATAAAGTAGGTCCTACGTTGAGCCATTATTCTAAATCCTTTTAACGTAAAATTGCCTGAGCAATCAGGGCACACCTCCTGGTTCCTTCAGTTGTGTAGACGACCACTTACTCTAGATTTTTAAATCAAATAATGCGGAAACTCAAATTGGCCAATTAAATTATACTAGTGATTTCACCCTAGTAATTCTAGAAGCTTCTATTATGCAGACGTCTTTGCAAGTCAAGTACAGTTTCAAGGCAATTACATCTAGGTCCAAGTCAAGTCTCCAGTCATCTCTCTGAATTCCATGTCAAGTCCCAAGTCATTAGGGTTCACTAATCGCCATGATATTTATGATTTGTCTTCGGTACTTTTTAGCGGGAAGTTTTACCGGTTTCTCCGCCACAACATTGGCCAATCATAACAAGTACTTAATAATTAATGTATTCGTTGCTGCCTGTCACAACAAGATTTTCTCGCTCTGCACACGTTTCAAGCCGACATACTGGTTGGCTAGTCACAAACTATCAAGTAAAGTATCAAGTCAAATGTCTCCAAGTCCAAATCAAGTCTCAATTCGTGTCTCTGAATTCCAAATAAAGTCGCAAGCCGTGAAAATGGGCTTCTCGGGTGCGACCTGAGCCAGCCCCTACGATCCCAATCAACAAATCTCCTTTATGGAAGTAACTCTCATTTCAATTATTCTAGAAAGTGCTTATCGCTAGATGTTTCAAAAGCGACACTACCGCCCTCTGGTGAAATATGCTAAGATTAAGCTATCCTATCGGATATGTGGTCAACTGATACGTTCTGGCCTAACAGATAACATATAACCGTCACAAAGCCCGCTAGAACTCAACTACCGTTTCATTAACGTAACGGAAGTTTTGAGTTGATGATATGTTATATGTATGAGGTTTTATAAAGGCTGGCCTCAAATCTTGGGAAATCTTGAGGAGAACACGGGATTGAATTTGGTGGATTTTATATTTGTCTAAAGCGTGGAATATTGATCGGATAAGTATTATTATTGCGTGTATATTAAACATAAACTTACAAGAGTCCTTGTTTAGTCAATAGTTGCTGTTAAAATTTTGCTATAGGAGTAATTTAGGGTAGTTTATATCGTAGGTCTCCGAGGACTCGGTAGCGCGAGCGATAATTAAGGGTTGTTGTTTTCAGTTGATTGGGTACATAATACGAGACATAATATTATTGTAAATAATTTAGTACATATTAAATATTGAAAACCTGAATATTTTGGTTTAGCAACATTTATTGTTAAAAGTTAGCCGTAGGTAGTAATTCAGTGTTATTTAAATAAGGTCACTGAAATTTCGTTAGCGCGAGCGATATTACGTTTTGTTAGTCAGCTGTTACATAGAAAGTAAGTTGCAAGGCAGTAGCTGTAAATTTAACTAAGACATAAGTAACATACTATAAAGTGTGTATTACAACACAAAAACAGTCTTTGTGAAGACTACCTAGTATACATTGATTATAAACGGATTATAAACAAATACAAATTTAATTTCTAACATGGCGCCGTGCAAACGCCAAGTAAAGGCAAAACGTAATTTGATATGTTCTAGCTGCGACAGCTGGATAGACTTTGCAAAGTCCGGGTGTGTAAATTCGTGGGCGGAGGTGCAGGCGGATGATTTCCATTTCGTGTGTAGGGGATGTACTACAGTGAAATATCTGTAGGAGCAGGTGATTGAGCTAAGGCGTATGATTTTGATGATGACAGGGCAGGGTGAGACAGAAGTGAGCAGAGGTGGTGAGAATGATGAGAGCAGAGGTGGTGAGACCAAGGAGAGCAGAGGTGGTGAGACCGAGGAGAGCAGAGGTGGTGAGACCGAGGAGAGCAGAGGTGGTGAGACCGAGGAGAGCAGAGGTGGTGAGACCGAGGAGAACAAGGAGAGCAGTGGCAATGTGAGGGAGAAAGCTGTTAAGAAGAAGAAAGATGACAGAAGGCAAAGAATGCAACAAAAGAGAGGTAAGCGGGTGAGTGGAGAGGGATTGCCAGGTGGTAAGACAGTAAAGGTTGATGATATGAGAGAAAGGGGGCATACTAGTAGTGTGCAACAGGAAAGGAGCTTTGCTGATGTAGTATCACAGGGGAAAGCGAGGAAAGCCCGGGTATTTATGGGGGATTCCATCATTAGGAAAGTGGATAAAATTGTAAATAGAGGAGATGACATAACAGTATGCCTACCAGGGGCAAAAGTAGAGGATATAGCAGAGAAGGCAGGACAGGTCATGGGTGGTGGCACGGGAGGTGCTGTTCTCGTGCATGTGGGAACGAACAATGCAGATAAGGAGGGAACGTCAGCCATCATTGGTAAGTACAGGAGGTTGATCAAGACACTTAAAGAGGCACTAGTTGGGCAGATCGTATTGTCGGGGATATTACCAATAATTAGAGGCAGGGGTGAGGAATATAGGAACTGTAGAAGGATGGCGATCAACACACAGGTACAGAAGGTATGTATGGAGGAGGGAGTAGGCTTCGTAGACATGTGGTTAAACTTTGTGGGAAGAGGTGACTTTTTCATGAGAGATGGACTTCATCTGACAGGGAAGGGCGCTGCAGTTCTTGCGTGTGAGTTTGTCAGAGTTGTCGACGAGGGCACAGGTACCATAGATTATTTAAACTAGATGCGCAGGGGGAACTGACAGAGAAAACTCAAAGGAGTACTACTACAAATACACATCCAAAGAAATGTTCACCAATAATTTCAGACAATGAACTTAAATGTGTATGCTTAAATGCCAGGAGCATAGTAAATAAAAAAAGTGAGTTAGACATTATGGTAGCAGATATTGATCCTCATGTAATAGGCATCACAGAATCATGGGCAAATGAAGATATAGTAGATGCTGAGTTAGCACTGACAGGCTATGTAATGTTTAGGAAGGATAGACGAGAAAGAAGGGGAGGTGGAGTAATTTTGTATATTAAAGAATCTATCCAAGCATATGAAATTACACTGAAAAGTGAAGCAGATAGTGTGGAAGCAATTTGGTGTAACATAGTTACCAGGAACCCAACATTAACAATAGGAGTAGTTTATCGTAGTCCTAACATAGGACAAGAGGAAGATGTAAAATTACAAAAGGCGATAAGGGAGGTGAGCAAGGGAGAATGTGTTATAATGGGTGATTTTAACCATGGCCATATACAATGGGAATCATTAGAGAGTGCTGGAGGTGACGACCATCAGTTTCTACTTCTAACACATGATTGTTTCCTTATTCAACATGTCTTGGAACCAACCAGAGGTGGGAATGTATTAGATTTAATGTTGTCTTCTCAAAATGAATTAGTTGACAATGTTAAAGTACACGAACCTTTAGGTTCAAGTGACCATAACCAAATCCATTTTAATATAAAAGTAAAAACAGGGAATACATATAAAAACAATGGAGGAGGAACTTCAACAAAGGCAAATATAAAGTGATGAGAACATATCTAGCAAATATAGATTGGAATAACTTGCTGAAGAACAAGACAGCAACAGAATGCTGGACTTGTTTAAAATATGAGATTGAGGGCATTATTGAGAAATTTATTCCATTAAGAAAACAAAGGAAAAGATCCAGGAAAAAACACCTGTCAAAAGAAGCTATTAGAAAAATTGCTCACAAACAGATGCTGTGGAAGGTCTATAAACACACTGGAAATGTAGAAGACTACACAAACTACAAAGAGGCACTTAACCTAGCTACAACTGAAATTAGAAAATCTAAAAGAACCTTTGAACAAAAATTGGTAGGTAATATAAAAAATGACAGCAAGAGTTTCTATGCTTATGTAAGGAATAAACAGAAAGTTTGAAATAAGGTCGGACCACTGGAAAACAACAGTGAAAACATAATTTCAGATGGGTTCCAAATGGCAGAGGTCCTGAATGAGTATTTCAGCTCAGTTTTTACCACAGAAGATATCAGCTCACTTCCAGTTCCATTGACTAAATTTGAGGGCAACAAATCAGAACATTTAGGGCAGTTATTTGTAACTCCTGAAATGATAGCAAAGAAAATTAAGAATATGAAAGATAATAAATCACTTGGAGTTGATGGGATACCACCAAAACTGCTAAAGGAAATTATTGATCAAATTAGTACACCACTTGCAAACTTATTTAACTTGTCACTAGAAGAAGGAATAGTTCCTTCAGAATGGAAAGAAGCAAACATTACGCCACTATTTAAGAAGGGATCGAGGAGGAAGCCAGAAAATTACAGACCAGTGAGTTTAACATCAGTTGTATGTAAATTACTCGAAACATTAATTAGAGACCACATGGTGAAATTCCTCGTAAAACATAAATTAATAAATACATCTCAACATGGATTCCTAAAAGCAAGGTCATGTCTAACCAATCTCTTATGTTTTTTAGAAGAAATTACAAAGTGGGTAGATGACGGGTCACCAGTGGATGTTGTCTACTTAGATTTTCAGAAAGCTTTCGATAAAGTGCCACATCAAAGATTGTTACTTAAACTAAAAGCCCATGGTATAGGCAATGATGTAATCAACTGGATAGAAAAGTGGCTTACACACAGAAGACAGAGAGTAATAGTAGATGGTAAGATTTCAAACTGGAAATCTGTTTTGAGTGGGGTACCACAGGGATCAGTGTTAGGCCCTATACTGTTTTTAATATATATAAATGATTTGGAGGATGACATATCTAGCAAAGTACTCAAATTTGCAGATGACACAAAAGTATTCAGAAAGGTTACTAATGATACAGATAAACAAAGTTTACAGGATGATCTAGAAAAATTAGTTAAATGGTCAGAAAAATGGCAAATGTTATTCAATTTTGGGAAGTGTAAATGTATACACATAGGACATGGAAATATGGACGAGGAATATAAAATGGGGGATGCTGTACTAGGTAGAACCACACAAGAAAAGGATTTAGGAGTAACATTTAATGCTGACATGAAAGTTTCAGAGCAATGTGGGATTGCTGCTTCGAAAGGAAATCAAATTATAGGGCTAATTAGGAGAACTATCACGTATAAGGAGAAACATCAAATTGTACCCCTGTACAAAGCAATAGTTAGACCACATTTGGAATATTGTATTCAAGCATGGAGGCCATATCGTAAAAAAGACATAGATAAGCTAGAAAGAATACAACGAAGAGCAACTAAGATGATTCCAGAATTAAGAGACCTTAGTTACGAAAGTCGCTTATTACAATGTGGTTTGACAACACTAGAGACCAGGAGACTAAGAGGAGACCAAATAGAAGTGTTTAAAATAGTGAACGGTTATGAGGATGTTGATAGGAATATGTTCTTCAAACTTAAAGAAGGCAGTAGAACCAGAGGACACAAAGCAGCATTAGTTAAGGAGCAGTGTAGGTTGGACATGAGAAAGTACTCTTTCTCACAGAGGGTGATAAATGAATGGAACAAACTGACAAATGATTGTGTTAATGCTAGTAGTGTGAATATGTTTAAAAATAGAATTGACAGATATCTGATAAGGGCGGGCTACACATAGATGAGAAAATTGTTGGACTCTCGATAAGCCAATGGCTTCCTTGTCCACTTGCCATCTGGAACTTGTTGTTCGAGATGGCAATCTTGTTAAATCTTGTTAAATCTTATCTCGTAATTCAAGTAATAAAACATTTTTTTCGAAACGAACAGTTGATGATATGTTATATGTATGAGGTTTTACAAAGGCTGGCCTTATCTCGTAATTCAGGTAATAAAACAATATTTTCGAAATGTAGCTAACCGCAAAGATTGTCTCCTACGGGCGCAAGAACCTCAAATGTCAGCATCGCCAGCTCAACTACGTCCGTCCATCTAGTTATCGGGCGTCCTCTTCTCCTCTTGCCGTCCATCGTGCCAAATATTGTCCCCTTCTCCAGACCACCTTTATAGTAATATAATATATAAAATACTTATATTGCGCTAAAATCCTCTATAGACCCAATCTCGGTAGATCACCAACATTAAATGGGTTAAGCAGTTAATAATTATTGATAAGCAGTTCCAGTTGTAAACAGTTGGATTGGTACACCAGGGAGCTATTAACACTAACAGGGAGTGAATTCCACACAGTCGGTGCAGCAACTGAAAAAGCTCTAGTTCCGACATTTGTCTTCACACTGGGAATACAAAGTAGATTACAATTAGATGATCGAAGCTTTCTGGGCTGTCTTGCAGGAGTGAGCAGTGAATGTAAATATGATGGTTGCTTGGATGAATGTGCTTGATAGGAAATTGTACAGATCTTTAAAATAATGCGATATGCAATGATTTGCCAATGCAATGATTTATGAAGTGGTAATGAGTAAAAGAAACGAGGAGACCGGGTAACCACCCTTGCCAAACAATTTGGCACACGTTGACATTTCAAGATGTCCTTGAGAGAAATTTTACGATTAAAGGAATTGCAATAATCAAGTCTACTGCTAGTAAAAGCAGTTGCAATAGTTTTAGCGACAGCAAAAGGCATATACCGTCGAATACGACGAAGGTCACGAATATGATAAAACCAGCAACAACAAGTTTGTGAAATGTGTTGTGAAATGTGTTGCCTAAAATTTTAATTAATATCAAAGGTGTCTCATAAATTCCGTGCTGAGACGGCCGGTGTGAAATTCTAGCTCAGCATAGGTGTTAGGAAAAGCCATCAAGTTTACCACGATGCTTTTGTGTACCAATAATAAGAAACTCTGTTTTATTTGCATTTAACTTTAGTTTGCTGTTAGTCGTCCAGTGGAATACGTTCTGCAGACAATATCTAAGTTGGTTTATGGAAAAACAATTTCGGGAGTAACCAAGGAAAGGTAAATCTGGGTATCATTTGCATATAGGTGGTTGTCCAAGTTATGAGTTTGAATAACTGAGCTGAGTGGAGAAGTGTACAGAGTAAAAAGTAAAGGCCCAAGAACAGAACCCTGAGGAACACCACATGAAGTGGGTAGTGCCGCTAAAAAACAATTAGCTATTTTCACTCTTTCTTTGGTATCTATCAGTTAAGTAAGATGGCAGCCAGATCAGGGCTGTGCCAGATATGTCACACCATATTGACATGCGTTTAATGAGTATGTTATGGTTAATAGTTTCAAAAGCAGCAGATACATCAAGCAAGGAGCGCGCTGTTACTTAACCTTTGTCCATATTTAGAGGACATCATTATTTACTTTTTTGTTAAACAGTCTCTATAGAATGAAACTATTTATAAGCTGATTGTAGTACATTAGACATACAATTTGAATCAATGTAAGACATTAGACGGCTTGCTACAACTTTTTCCAATACCTTGGAAATAAAGCTTAGATTATAAATAGGTATATAACTGTTTAGGTTTTCATTAAGCAAAGTTGAATTCTTAAGAAATGGGTTGACTTGCGCGTGTTTTAAATTCAAGAAACAAACCAGAGCACAGTGATGCATTTACAATACTTGTTATTGGATAAAGTAGTGTATCAAGACTGGTTTTCAGCAATGTAGTCGGTAATGGATCAAGATCACAGGACATGATTATTTTCCTTACTTCATCAACTGTTGCAGGAATGTCCACTTGTAAAAAAATTAAAGTATGATCTGAGAGCGTGATTTGCGCCATACTCGTTCAAGATAACTACGACGCCTTTTATATTGTAAAATTTCAGGAGCCACAGATTTGGTGGTTATTGGGGCGTGTTTATTAAGTAATGCCTTGACTACTTGGTGGTACTGTATACACAAGTCGGACAGGTCTCCGTTTGGATCTCTGATAACGTGATATAAAGAATATCAGCCTTGAAGGCATCAATGTCAATTTCTCTCCAATATTTCTATTTGAAAATGTATATCAGGTATACTACGTATACTCTAATGCACAGTTGTAATTAGTCGTGTGATTCAAGGATGCAGTACGGATTGTTGAATCGAACGCTCGTGATACGGACGGAACTAGTTATTTACGTCATGACGCGGCCATCGCGTACGAAATGACACGCCCGAATGCAAATGTCTGTGTGCACCACACCGGATTTAGGTATTTTATATGCCGTAAAAATAAATTTGATATTTGAGAATATTGTTTGCTCTCTTTCGCACCAGTTTAGTGTTCCCCAACCTTATTCCCTTTTTCACGGTTGTTCATTGCCATGGTTTACTGCGCACGTTTGGTGACAATGAAGCCATTGTTTACGTCATTGGGTACAAAACGACATAAAAAATGTATTGTTTTAAAACCGAATGACAACTAGTGAATTGTGTTTGGGGCAAGTTGTTACAATTGTATTGGGGCAACTGTAACAAGAGTAACAACGCTTGGGCAGATTTTGGAATATATCTCGTCGTGATATTTGAGCGACAGTTTAGTGCATTCGTTGTGATTATTATTTAGGATGTCTTTAGCATTTTTCGGTGAAATGACTTTGGGGAAACGACGGTTTATCTTTCATTGTACGTACCATTGTCAACCCACATGAAACACTTGGAAACGACAACATTTAATCCAAGTGTGACAACATACATGACATTTTCAAATAGTAGGCCGACAAATTCATTAACTCTAACTTCGATAACCCAAATACCCATCACAATTCGAACCGTGCGCCCTGTCCTGTGCGCCCTGTCCTGTGCGCCCTGTCCTGTGCGCCCTGTCCTGTGCGCCCTGTCCTGTGCGCCCTGTCCTGTGCGCCCTGTCCTGTGCGCCCTGTCCTGTCGGGGTGCTTTCAACATTACTCGAACTCATAAATAACTCGACGCGATGCCCCGGTCTCTCCATCTTCGATTTAGCGAAGTAGTACTGTATCTGTAGCGACGTACTCCTTGCAAAATAACTATTTTGTAAGCACTATTTAATAATAGTAATACAACAACAACATCACCGCCAAACAGTACAAATTGCAAAATAATAACTTCGTCGCTACAAATACAAACAAATAAATAATAACATCACCACCACCACAAAGTACAAATTACAAAACAATGACATCTCTACCGCTGCAAAGTACAAAATAACAAAATAACATACAATGCAAAGCAAATATAGATATGTTTCTTTCTTCTGTCTGATGTAGGCGGTTTCAAATAAAACACAGAGGTAAGGATACTAGCAATTACGTATTATATCATTAATGGCAATACACAATATAATAATTAAATAGAGATGCATCAAAGTTGTTGGCCAAAAACTACTGTATAACATATATTTGAAACGATATATTAACCAGTTATTCTGTTGTTATTAAATTTTCCCTTACATAAAATTAACTAACATTTAATCAAATCTGAGCCTTCACTGCGGCGTGATTCAAAACTATATCGAAATTCGTGAGCGATAGTACGCCATTATTTTGTCAAAACATGTTCATAACTAGTGACACTAAATATCATCTTTAAGTCTGACGTCCGAAAGATTTGTCGCACCCTCTCATGCAGCGTGCATATGTTTTACTGCATTTCTTTTCGTGGTCACGTCGAACCTCTTGACAGGAATGTCTATGTTGTCTATTACAACGCCACAAAGCATCGCCACACAGTTCGTGGCATTTCTCCAATACGTTCTTGCTTCCAGCTTCAATATACACAACCGAGGTCAGGAGAAGGACGATAAGAATCTGCGGTTGTCAGAATAGAATTTAGACAAAAAAGAGTTAAATGTACATTATGCAGCTACAGTTAGAAATAATGGTTGTTTCATTATACAAATCTACGCTACACAGCGTTATTGCTATATTTTCTAATAATAATAACTGCATACATATGATTAGAAAATAAAATAATAAATAATGACAATTTATGATGCTTTGGTTTTCACAACATCACATAGTAGTTCGGTTATTAAATTAATAAATAACTAAGACACTCACTTGATATAGCATATCTGTTTCAGTCCAAACCGATTCTGCCTGCAACAACGAACCGCTATAAAGGCAGCGAGTAAAATGGAATGTATAATAACGGGAGATGTTAGCCCCAGACACGTACAATGGAACGCTCTAGAGATTGCAGGGGGTGATGACCAACATGTTTAATTCAGAATAGTTTCCTTACTCAACACGTGCTAAAACCAACCAGGAGAGATAATGTATTATATTTAGTTTTGTCTTCACAAAACGAATTAGTGGACAATGTTAAAATACATGAGCCATTGGATAACAGTGGTCATAAGCAAATACATTTAACATCAAAGTAAAATCAGAAAGTATAAAGAAAAAACAAAGGCGAAACTTTTACTAAGGTAAATGTAAAGGTATGAGAAAATACTTAGCAAAGCTAGATTGGAATAACATGCTGAGGAATAAGACCGCAATTGAAAGTTGGAACATTCTATAATATCAAATTGAGAGTATCATTGATCAATTTATTCCTTTGAAGAAACAAGGAAAACAGTCTAGAAAGCTATTAAAAAAATTGCGTACAAGCAAACAATGTGGAGGATTTATATGTGTACCAGAAAGGATAAAGATTACACACAATACAAAACAGCATTTAATGCAGCTACGAATGAAAAGAGACAATCTATAATAAGCTATGACCAAAAAATTGCATATAACATAAAAATGACAGCAAGAATGTTTATGCGTATGTCAGAAGTAAAGAAACGTACGAGACAAGGTTGAACCACTAGAAGACAGTGCTGGAAATGTAATATTAGAGGGTTTATTTAATGGCGGAAGATTTATTTTTCAGTTCAGTGTTTACCAGATAGCATATTAGTTCATTAAAATGATAATAACCAAATTATAGATAGAACAACGGCTGGCTGACAGAAGACGGCGTGCTGTAGCAGATGGAGAGGTATATATATATATATATATATATATATATATATATATATATATATATATATATATATATATATATATATATATATATATATATATATATATATATATATATATATATATATATATATATTACGAATAATAAAGGTCCTAATAATAATCCTTGTGGTACCCCACTCAAAACCTATATATATATATATATATATATATATATATATATATATATATATATATATATATATATATAAATGACGATAATAAAATATAATACGATAATATAACTTGCAACGTACTGAAATTTGCCGATGACACAAACATACTTAGAAGAGTTAACATTGATGGTGATAAACAACATTTACCAAATGATCTAGACATCTAGGCAGATGTTATTACATTTTGGGAGATGTCAATGATTGCATACAGGACAAGGAAACTTGGATGTAAACGATAAAATGGGAGATACTGTTCTATGTACTACTGTAAAAAAAGGACTTAGGAACTACAATAAGTGCTGATATGAAAGTTGTTTTCCGAGCAGTGTGATATTGCAGTTTCAAAGGGTAATCACAAATTCTTGGCTTGATTAGGAGAAATATAACATACAAGGAAAACACCAATTATACCTCTGTATACAGCCATGGTTAGACTTCATTTAGAGCAGTGCATACATGCTTGGAGACAATATCGTAAAAAGGTAGATACGCTTGAAGCTTGAATGAATACAGAGGAGAACAACTAAAATCATTCCAGAATTGAATGAGTATGAAAATATTAAGAGAACTATGTTTTTCTCACTCAAGAAAGATCATAGAACTAGAGGGTATGAGGTAACATTAGAACATGTTTAAAAACAAGGTTGACACATATCTCAGAAGGGCGGATTACCCATAGATTAAAAATATTGGACTCTAGATAAACCAATGGCTTCTTTGTCCACTTGCCATCTGAGCCTTTGCCTTGGATGGCAATCTTGATCAATTTTGTTAAATCACATTCTTTCAAGCGTTTTTCTTAGCTAATGGCTCGAAGCTTTGGAATCAGTTTAATTGCTTTCCTCTACATTTTTCTAGCAAGAGTATACGTATCCTTCTTACATATGGCCTCCACGACCGTGTGCAAAATACAAAATCTATACATTATATATTGATGTTTTTGCAAATGACCAGACAATTGTATTACCCTTAGAAGCTACCATCTCACACCATTATGAACGTTCCACGTCACCACTAAATGTTATTCATGTAATTCTTTTCTTAGATGGTTTTACTAGACAATCGTATTCCATTGCATATTTTTATGTATTTACATTGACTGGTTCGATCAACTATTGCTAACCCATTTTCCGTTCCCAGTGTTAAGACAAACGTCGGCACTAGAGTTTCCTCAGTTGCTGTCTGTAGAATTCACTCCCTTCTAGTATGATACACACGCACGCACGCACGCACGCACGCACGCACGCACGCACACACGCACACACACACACGCACGCACGCACACGCACGCACAGACACACACACACGCACACACACACACACACACACACACACACACACACACACACACACACACACACACACGCACGCACACACGCACGCACACACAGACACACACACGCGCGCGCGCCCACACCAGTGAGAGTCAATTTTAAGTACCTAATGCTACCTGTTCTGTCTAACTGTTGTCACCAATATGTCATTCTAATATGTCATTCTAATATGTCATTCTAATATGTCATTCTAATATTAGCATTTTGGCTCGACATTATTTAACCTGCTCATTTGTGTTCAACAAAAGTTGAAAAAAGTGAATGTTTGGCTTAGTTGATGAGTTCCAGTATTGCTCTCAAACGCTTATGGCTACATAGCGGATTCAACTGAATATTGGTGACACCGCTTCCACACATACACATGGCTGCAGGAACGGGAAAAATAACTAACTACCGAATTAACTTTATAATTTTATTATTGCTTACACGTTAGGGGTAATCAACATTCCCGCAGAAAAAGGCATGAGCTGCGGTTTTGTTCTTTATAAAGACGTTACAAAATTAGGTGGGTTGTTTGCGATATTCATGATTTAGAGTTTTCCCATTTTATTGACATTCATCGGCTGTTACTTAACTACATCAGAAGTATAACCACATTAAAATTGGCATCTTTGGAAAGGCCTTGATATAAGCTTTCTGCAAATATCCAAATCCAACCGTATATCTGCAACATGTGCGTCATGTTCGCATACATAGCTTGGCTACACCAAATGTGCAGGTCATTCGTTACTGAATATCGGTCCATATAATGTTAAAAACACTCTTCGGTGAAGACGCGGTGTACACTTTTGAATCACATTATTTCGAGAAAAAATCACCTACCTTCGGAAGGTTCGACCTGTACTAGAAATATTCTGGACGTCGCGTAAATGCATGCAACAACTGGCAGTTATTAGTTCGCGCCAGGGCTCAGTATCAATACGAGTGGCAATCGTGTCCTTGTCCTGATGTCTATATCCACTCATATTGATATCGTACGAGTGGTACAGGGTGTCACGAAATGGGCCAGACAGCGGAGTGACAGATGGCAGTGTAAAAGCCGGAACCGGACCCGGGCGCCGGAACCGGGTAGCAGTATAAAAGCGGGACCCGGCCCGAATTGTTTTTAAATAATACTTTCAATAACAATTCAAAAATAATAATATTGATATATTCATCAAGAATAGTGCCGTGAGGTCAAATGTGTGTATCTATAAGTCTATATTGTATCTATAAGTCTTAGGGAAATATAGAAACGTTTCAACGTCATCCGAAGACCCACCTTTTTGTACGTACGTAACAATAGTGCATCTCATTGTAAAATAGTGTAAGAGTGCAACATTAATATAGGCCTCATATATTGTACATGTTCAGAATCAAGTAGTTTATACACTTAAAGCGAAACAAAAGTCATGTAGTGTGGGTATTCACCTAAAAGAGATAATAACACATAACTATGTGCAACTAAAATCAAGAATATTACGACACTGGTTTATCAGAATTTGTTCTAAAAGTGGGAGATTCCGGTCATTTCTCCAGTTGACTGAGCGCTGACATGTTTTCCAACGAGATCGATGAGCGCAGTTCTATGAAAATCAGACAGCCAAAACAATTGTGTCGTATTAGGGGAGGCAGGTATACATATAACCAACGCAAAGTCTCAAGCAAAAGTACTATTTTCTCAGAAAAGGACTAGTTTAGTAAACAAAGGCCAACATATGTTGCATAAGTTGCGTTTGCCGCAAACAGCATGGCCATATCGCATTGCCAAATATAGGAATAAGTGAGCACAAATATATTTTCATTTAGCGAGCGAATTTTGCTACACTTTGAAACTCGTGACGCAGGGTGATCCAACAGTATGGCGCGGCCCATAAAATTAAGATAATGTGTATCCAATAAGGTTTTCCTAGTAAAGCACTGGCGTGATATTCTTAATTTTAATTGGGAATGGTTATGTTTTAGTAACTCTTATAGGTGCATAGGCCCAAAACCACGACTTTTGTTTCGTTTTAATTAGTTAATACAAACAGAGTGGCTGAGAGCAGTTCCATTGAGTTGGGAGTTCGGAATAATAACAAGAAGCCGCTTTGAAGCTTTGGCTATTTCGTTTACTCTACGTCGCCTCAGTTTACACAGCTATATAAATGATACAAAGTGAACGAATGGTCTTCGCGCGGTAATTGCAGCGTGGCTGTATATTTCCCCAAGAAGTCAAGATGGCGTTGCAATGAACAAGTCTGCCAGGGGGTGAAGTGTAAGGTCTGCCACGGGGTGAAGTGTAAGGTCTGCCGGGGTGAAGTGTAAGTTCTGCCAGGGGTGAAATGTAAGGTGTGCCAGGGGATGAAGTGTAAGGTCTGCCAGGGGGTGAAGTGTAAGGTGTGTCAGGGGATGAAGTGTAAGGTCTGACGGCAGGGGTGAAGTGTAAGGTCTGCCGGGGGGTGAAGTGTAAGGTCTGCCACGGGGTGAAGTGTAAAGCGCATTGAACGGTCTTAGATAATATACCTTTACCTTTTTTGTCATGTTTGATTTTTTCATGTTAGGTCATTATTTATTAATTACAGATAAAAAATGTATGACATGCGTTTCACAACGTTTCAAAATATGAATACAACCTATTCACATTCATTGTCATAGTGCAATCCGTGTCCGGCGCCAAGCGTAAGTACGTGGCCCGTGTGTACGGTGCGTATCCGAGATTAGGACATGGCACAGGACAAGGTTAATTCAAATTTCACAAATAATTAATTGAGTGAGTGCGTGTGTGTATAATGATAGTATATATATATATATATATATATATATATATATATATATATATATAGATAGATAGATAGATAGATAGATATACATAGTTACTTGACATGTCATTATATATATATATATATATATATATATATATATATATATATATATATATATATATATATATATATATATATATATATATATATATATATATATAATACAATTAATAATAATAATGCAAAATGCCCATTTTTGCTGTATTATCCGTATTGATATAAAAAACAACAACACATGATCACATGATATAATTAAATATTTACTTATTTATCAACAAGGGCTTCTAACAGCTTGTTACACAATTACCTGCACGGCATGAATACTCCATTTTGCATAAACTTTCAAATGTGTGGAACAAAAAGCAATCTGAGCTCGGAAGTATTTTATATGCCGGTCCTCAGAAATGATACGAACGAGACGAATCATACGCACGAGGCGATACTAAGCGGCTATTGATAGGCAATCGTTAACAGCTCTCAGACGCAGTCTTCAGAAGGTTCGAAGCTCAATATCGGTAAGAGTAACAACGTCAGGCAGAAGTGGTCAACGCACTGGTGTCGTGATGCTTATCTCTAAAGGTGTGTGGCAAAGTATGTTGTTAAGTCTTAAGAGTTTGCTTCGGGGACCGGATTGTAATGTTGCTTGGAATACGACATTTTGAGGGTGTCATCGACAAAAAATGGTCGTCTCATGAGACAAGCACACATGCTGCGAACCTCCCGCATTAGAACCAGACACTTATGAAGCAACTTCACATATTGTTGTGATGTTTATGTCTAAAGGTGTGCGGCAAAGTATGTTGTTAAGAGTTTGCTTTGAGGACCGGACTGTAATGTCGCTTGGAATACGACAAAAATGGTCGACTATGTCAAAAAACCATTGGCGCCCTTGATATTCGTATTGTAATTAAAAATAGCTTCCTGATATAGTTTATTTTCATATTAGTCGTCATTCAGCAGAAATAAAAAAATACGCCTATGATATTCATATTCTATTAACGCATCAGGTTGCTTGAACCGAATCCATCTTTAAAAAAACCTTGAGACAAGCACCTGCTGCGGACCTCCCGCACTGGAACAAGACATATATAAACCAACTTCGAAACTACGATAAGCAGCACGAAACTTCAGGTCGTTTTCATTTCTTCGCACTGCCTGTGACATGCAATGAACCTCTTTGCGCAGAGTTTGCTTGGCCATGATTCAGGACACGGTTCAGCTCCCTTGATACACCTCGTGAATGACTTATAACACTTTCTCATGCACTGCAGGCGTGGACCAGCTTCAGTAGCGTCCAAGCATTGTGTCGATACCAGCAGAAAGATGAAGACAACCTAGGCAGTATGTGAAGAATATTAAGACGAATTAGTAATTATAGTAATAATCCCACCAGAGAAAGAAATCCTACTAAGTTTATAATGTCGATATTAATTATGGTAAAACAAGTTACATAAACAACTGTATAATGTTATGTTCTATACTGTCATCACACTATCAAATAGTTACCACTGTCTTATCTACTGCTGCTGCTGCTGCTGCTGCTGCTGCTGCTGCTGCTGCTGCTGCTGTTACTACTACAATAACAATAACTACTACTACTACTATTACTACTACTACAACTTCTACACTACTACTACTACTAATATTGCTGCTGCTGCTGCTACTAAAACTACTACTACTATTACTACTACTACTACTACTACTACTACTACTACTACTACTACTACTACTACTACTACTACTATTACTACTACTAATACTACTACTACTACTACTACTACTACTACTACTACTACTACTACTACTACTACTACTACTACAATTACTACTATTAATACTACTTCTACTACTACAACTTCTACACTACTACTACTAATACTGCTGCTGCTACTAAAACTACTACTGCTACTAAAACTACTGCTACTACTACTACTACTACTACTACTACTACTACTACTACTACTACTACTACTACTACTACTACTACTACTACTACTACTACTACTACTACTACTACTACTACTACTTCTACTACTACTACTAATAATAATAATAACAATAATAATATATTATCATTATTACTTTACTTACAACTTCCGATCACAAGCATTTGTTGTATATGGTAGGTATGTAATGAACAATTGCGATATGGTACCACACGCGAAGAACGCTCGTGAAAACGACAAAGCAACGAATATAAAAAGTAAATGCGAGGAAGAAACGAACAAGAGGGAAGAGAATCAAAATGAGAAGAAGTAGAAGACACATGCAATGGATCCTGGTAATTTTGTGCTCGGCGTACTTTGCAAAAAAAAATTTCCGAGTGGTGTGCGTAATTTACTTTAAACTGACTACTCTTGCAATGTGCGCAATTCAACAAAACTCGATTCGTGTATTGATTTGACAGACCCACTAATTGTTGAACCGATTCGAAAATTGAATCGCGGCAGCTGTTGTTGACAAGACGTCTCACAGAATGTTGTTGACAAGACGTCTCACAGAATCGGCCAATGTACGCTGGTCAGCAAGTAAAAAAATCGGTTGCAGCATTACAGCAATGCATACCTTGCAATTCCTACGTAATATAAAATTGGCTTAGTAATATTACATCATAATTATAGCCAAAACAGGCAGGCAGCACTTATATTATGCAACGTTCGTATTATATTAAATGTATTACCCATAATTTGGCTAATGTCTAATACGTTTTGATGAAGTATGACAATTATGCGTGTGGGGTAAGATATTGAGACCGTCTTGCCCTACATGCATGGGGACCGTCTTGTCCCACATGTACAACGTTTATCTTAACACGATGTATACAAAACATTACATACTATTGCCCACTTTGTATTGTTTGACCTGTTAGCTGAATAATACTATTATCGTGTCACTAATTACGTTCTTGATTCATACCGTTAAGCCCTATATAGTGATTTCCGCCATTTTTACTATTGACAAAATATTAAGTCCGTGCATATAAAGTGCATATAAAGTTTTTTTTTTAAAGCTTTGATTTAATTACGTCTGTGTCATGTTGCTGAGCTTTCGGGGTGGGTATCCCTTAGATGTTAGCACCATTTTGCATCAGATTTGTTATTTCGGTGTGTCTGTGTGTCCACGTGATAAATGATAACGTACTGTGAACATTGTTATTTAAAGGCACTTAAAAATGATGGCATCCTAATCAATCGTGGACACATAGAAAAAGGGATGTATTAAATGACCACCAAAAAAAATCGCCTGTAATTCCAGAACACACGAGTTGCGCCAACCTTTGTAGTGCAATGTACGCTGACCAGTCAAATAAAATCATGGAATGTGCGCTGACCCAATCGCACAACCACGGAAAGGAAAATAGTTGCCAACACGACATGCAATGACAGTTTAGCAATGCACGCTTAGCTTTATACAGCCCTGTCCGACGTAGAACATGCGGTAACAGTAAGGACATAGTTGCTATGTGGCGGACATGACATTAAGTAGATAAACAAGTAAATGTCATACGTAAGTACACGAATGATACCTACGTGGTATATCATGTTTGGTTGGTAGTTTGCTTCGAAGAAGCCGTCACTGCCTATAATCCAAATGGCATATTACTAGATCGATACATAGCATTTACCTGTGTGTGTGTGTGTGTGTGTGTGTGTGTGCGTGCGGGCGTGCGAGCGCGGGAGCGAGCGAGCGTGCGGGCGTGCATGCGTGCGTACGTGCGTGCGCGTGCGCGCGCGCGCGTGTGTGTGTGTGTGTGTGTGTGTGTGTGTGTGTGTGTGTGTGTGTGTGTGTGTGTGTGTGTGTGTGTGTGTGTGTGTGTGTGTGTGTGTGTGTGTGTGTGTGTGTGTGTGTGTGTGTGTGTGTGCGTGTTTTATCTAAACATGGAGGAACGTAGCAGGGCATGTAGAATGACGCGAACAGTGAAGAAGAAATTGAACGTTTTTTTTTTAAGAACATGACAACGAATAATTTTAAAGATACACTAGTCAATGAAAATATCTAATGAAGCCCTATACCACCGTAGTTGTATGTCACTAATCTCAGAAGAAACATAGATCAGACGACGGAGATCGATTGACCAGATACTTAGAAGAGGTGGAAAAAACAACACAACCACAAAAATAGCACTAACTGGGCCCCTGAAGGTAAAGGGAAGAGAGGAAGACCAAAAGCAACCCGGAAAAGTGCAAGCAGCGAGAAAACAAGTCTTGGAAGGTGGCAGAGAACGCAGCTAGAGATCGTGTGAAATGGCGGAAGTTACTGAGTGGCCTTATGTATCAACTAGGATGTGAAGAGGATAAGTAAGTAAGTAAGTAAGTAAGTAATTAACAGATTATTGCAGCCCGGCCGTTGAGCTGCAATGCGATCTCCAGCAAGGCGGAGCATTTATTTAGTCATCCATTTTTACTACGGATACAACTATTTCTGTCGTTATCAGTCATCAATTAATAACACGTTTTAATTTCGATTTCGGCGTTCTTGTTGTCAGTGTGTGGAGCCAACAGCCTGTCGACACACACTCACGCACGCATGCACGCACGAGCACACGCACGCACTGAGAGAGAGAGAGAGAGAGAGAGAGAGAGAGAGTGATATATATATATATATATATATACATATATATATATACATATATATATATATATATATATATATATATATATATATATATATATATATATATATATACATATATATATATATATATATATATATATATATATATATATATATATACATATATATATATATACATATATATTTATATACATATACATATATATATATATATATATATATATATATATATATATATATATATATATATATATATATATATATATATATATATTATATATATATATGAAAAAATTTCAATGCGTCTATTAAGATGAACCTAGGGTAATGTAATGTTTCACAATTCAAGGAGTTGTCGGAATTATTAAACGGTATCGAGTAAATAATATGACATACAGTGCTATTTTGCTTACGGTCAAATTCGAATGCAACAGCTCTTGTCAATGCCTTCTTATCAACAACGATGAAGACACCATTTATTCTGCAATACCAATATTACATATTTAGCTCATGTGTGAACATCTAGCTTACCTTTAGACGGTAGCTTGAAAGTGTGAACGTCGATCGACAGTGGAAGACATATAACTGCAAACAAAACGATGCACACATTGCCTCTTATCGGCCGGTCAATATTGAAACCGCAATATATAAACAATATCTCTTCATGCCCTTAGCAAAGTGGGTTAATAGGGCTAAAGTTAAAGTGTTTACAGAATTCATGTGAAATTATACAATTAGGAAAAAAAAAACCGCTAGCAAGGCAGAATATACGTCGGTCTGTCTATTTGGGGCACAAATAGAGGATGTAGCACAAAAGAAAGAGAAAACTTATTCACGAGGAATAGGCTTCATCTTACAGGGAACGGAGTAGCAGTTCGTGGGACTGAATCTGTTTGAGCCTTCCAGGAAAGCATAGTTACCGGTAATTATTAGAAATTGATGATGACCCTAACATTTGGGTTAAAAAGCTAGTCCTTGTGTTGAATTGACCAAGTGTGTGCCCAGTGGAACCTTAATGTTCATCCCAACCCTTGATTTTTTTGTTTTTTGGTCCAATTGCGTGGCTCATATTTGTTTTTGCGTATTTTAATGGATGTCAAATTAGCAAAAAAATACATGTATTTAACTTATTGAAGAGTTACACTTTTATCTTATTGTGTATATGTTTGACAAAACATATAATCGCGAGCTTACATGGTGGGGACATGTTTTGGCCATGAAACAAACAATTTCAACCGGTGAGAGGAGTGAAATGGCTCAAGATGACCAAGAGTAACGTAACAACAATAGCAAAATACCAATTTAATTTGGTTAAGGGGTTACAATGTTATAGGAATGGGTATATATTAACAACCTAGATAACGGTGACCTTACAAGATGGGGTAATGCTTTGGCCAGGAAATCAACACCTGCATCGACAGAATAGCTCAGAATGTCCACGAACAATCCAGTGGAGGTCACCATAGCAAAAATGGCTATGGTGGGTGACAGTTTTGTCTTAATACATATTTGTTGGAAAAAAAATGCATTCCCGACTTTACATGGTGAGGGACTGGTTTGGTCAGGAAATCAGTAACGGTCCCATAGATATATGCAGAATGGCTAAAAATTACCAGGTGGAATAACAGTGGTTGTCACAATAGCCAAAAAAGTTAATTTGGTTAAAGGTTACAATTATGTTATCTTAATGTGTACTTTTTTTTTACAAAATAGGCACTCGTAACTCGTAAGGGTGCATGGATAAAAGTTGCACAGCTCTGCTGATTGTGTTAGCTAACACCCTACTGAAGACCACCAAAACATTGTCAACAAACCGAATAATTGCAAATGAATGTTTGGTCATTGGCGCTTGGCCTACATTATGTTACGAATAACACGAAGTAATACATTCACATTCCCAGCTCTGTGTTATATTAGTGCATTTTGAACTGATGAACTTGGCAATGAATTGTCCTTCGAATCATTTGACTTGATGCAACATATTGCCATGTACGTGCTAACAAAATTAATTATGATGGGTTTTAGCTCTCGGCCGGCATTGACCCACCTATTAGAAACACTTCTATAACACTTGGAGCTACCACTACCAGATATATTAACTAGGGATGTTACACAAAACAAAAGTGCATATTTATAACTTGTTCTATCTGGCTCAAGCTTTCTTTGTAACATTTGCACTAAATCCATGATATTTTCATTAAGAGTTTACTTATATATGTAAACCATACAACGACATTGTTCATGATTTTGTTGCCAAGGCCTACTACGTATATTTTGTTGCCAAGGCCTACTACGTATATTTTGTTGCCAAGGCCTACTACGTATATTTTGTTGCCAAGGCCTACTACGTATATTTTGTTGCCAAGGCCTACTACGTGTATGCAATGGCGTCAAATCTGCTAAGCGCATATTCGTAATTAGTAATAATCACAATAGGAAAGTTATCAAACTTTTATAACAATTTGTTTGCACTCAATCGATGAAAAATTACTGTTATTGATTTAGAATATCGATTCCTGGTTTGCAGTTATGTATGGAATGCCAATAAACGAACATCTGATAAAGTGAACATGTTCAACAGACAGTTTATTTACAATGTTCCTGAAACAGTCGATGTCCTCTAGGATTGGTTGCATTTTTTCTGCAGATCCAGGAAACCCTACTTGTCATTTTAAGGCATACATTTGTTTTTTTAACCTAAATAGCCGTATTTGGTTGTTTTAAATGTATGCAAGGAAAACATGCCAGGGAATATTGGTGCATTCAACGGACAAACTGGTGGAGGGACAAAGATAGATTGTGTAAATCAGATCCCATGCAACAGCAGTAATCAAACCTACATTAGGGAAACAGGGAAAACGTGTGGAACAAGACTCGAGGAGCACAAAAAGAAGGTTGAGATCAATGCAATAACCGTTTACCTGTGAACAGATGAGAGAGTCATTGACTTATGGTTTAATTCTTGTAGTTGTATGTCAAATATAAACGAATACGCGTTGTATTACTTGGGGTTACATGTTGTCGTTGCTCCCCTCCGAGTCCCTGTAGTCCGGGTGAGGCTGGCGCCGATACCAGTCGTTGATTTATTGTTCCCCTTCTTCTTCATAACTAGTCCCATTTCACTACCGTCTCCACCAACTGTCTCCACTCCCCTCTGTCCTTCGCCCTCATTCTCCGCGCCACTCCGGCTATATCTCTTTTCACATGTATTTTCCACAATTCGATAGTGCTTAAGCAGAAAAAGCAGACAGTCTACTTACGGAAGAGATGTACGCTTAGCCATGGAAACCTTGTCATGTTCTGGCAAAATTGTTTGACAGCTTCTAACTGATTTATCACTGAATTCGTTGATTAAAAAAAAAATCAATTAATGTTAGTACTTCGGACTATCTATTATTTTTCTGTGTTCTACTATTGTGTTCTTGTGTAATGGCAACGAACAGTTTGTTCTGTGTAAATTTGTATGTACAATAATGGTGTTCATCCACTATTTTACAAAACTACCTCGAATAGCAATGCGTTATACACACATGCCCGCCCGCACGCACACACACAAACTCGCACACCCAGAAATAACTCTGGTATTTGGTGACTGATCGGGTAAGGTCAGGTTTCGAGTAGCAATTGACGCCAATTACCATGTTGTTTACTTGAAGGGAGATCCTGGAAATGTGGGGTGGTGAGCCGGATAAACACCACTTGACAGACGCAAACATGTCGGTAATCACTTATGTAAAAACAAGGTCAAATGCGAAATATTAACTGATGGCAAAAACCGATAAGCACTTCGTTGGAGGAACGTGCGCACTAATGGCAGTGTCGTATCTAGGATCTCGCAGAGAGGAGGCCAAATGTGAGGCCAAGCCTAGTCACTCATTAGTTTACCATGTAGTGGCGCAACGGGCTAAATACGGAAAACAATAAAAACATTAAGCCAAAGGGGCATGGCCCAATGGCCCTCCCCTTAGATACACCACTCATTCGTGTAATGGTAATCTAATTGAAGCGAGCGATGAAGAGTGTGAATGTAATAATAATAATAATAAAATATTCATATATAGCGCCCGATCAATCAAGATTGCTCTCATGTGCTTTATATACATGCAATTATAAGTTATTAAAACTTTAATTATTATTAATCAGATAAAATTATTATTAATCACAAAAAATAAATATATTAAAATGTATATTGATTATATTAATACCAATACTAATACAAAATAATATATATTTTAAAACATAATCTAACTTGTCCTGCCATAAATAATATATAATAAAAATATTAAATGTATATTTGCAATAATAAAATAGTAGCACGTGCATATAAAATGTTCTCATCAGCATATCATAAAAAGCTACTCTATTATTATGAATAAAGGTAATATAAAATTGGAAGAAAGTGGCAGGGTAAAAAACGAAGCACGTTGACGTTACTAGATAAAAATAATATTATTTTCAACTTTGTTATGGTTTACTACCATACAAATAATGATTAGATTTGTTTGTTTACCCAAATACAAAATGCAAGTTATGTCACTGCAGAACGAAAGTGAAGGTGGGTCTGAAAGAAAGAAAGAGAAAGCCCGTGTAGGTCGCGTCAGCAGGAGCAGAGGACTTCCAATTTACTGGAACTGATATTGTAATGTTTAAATGTTGGAATTATTTTTAATTTAAGATCATAACCATAAAATATTTTAAAATACGATCATGGGGTTCAGCAGTTGTAGACAATGTGGTGGCATTGAGTGAATATTTGTTTTTCCACTTTATGCTTCTGAGCTTCTTTATACACCCCTTCTGGAAGTGTATGCAAAATGTCATGACATTTGGAGCATTATAAATACATGGTTACTATTGGAGAAGCAATGTTTCAATGCCGTTTCTTTAAAGCTGATTTTCTTGAAACCATTAATATGTACACTTCAAGTGGAATACCTCGGCCAAGAAGTAAGATACACTGTTCATCTTGGTGACATTTTAAAGCTAAGGATCTCCTCTATTTGAATCTGTAATAAAATGGTGTTGTCAACTTTACTCTAAACGCCTGGTTTTGGTAGACTGATATAAACACACGACACATGAAACGAACGTTAACAAATTTAATTTACTGTACTCTAAATGTCTTTTACTTTTAGAAAAACTTAAAACGTTAAACATTCACAACGTTATTGGTCCTAATTAGTGTGATGAATGTTCGACCACTTAAAGTTTAAATATTTCGTTTCGAAAATTCACATTATAAAATGTCAAACAATAAAAATTTAGTCTATGATAAAATGCATGACAATTAATCAACAAAGAAGGTCCTACGTTGAGGTATTACTCATAACCAGTTTAATGTGAAATTGCATCAGCAATCTGTTCACAGCTCCTGTCAAGTCAAGTCTCGGGTCATCTCTCTGAATTCTAAGTCAAGTCCCATTAGGGGTCACTCATCGCCATGATACTTATGATTTGTCTGCGGTCCTTTTTAGCAGGAAGTTTAGACGGTTTCTCCGCCACAACATTGGTCAATCATAACAAGTACTTAATCATTATTGTATTCGGTGCGGCCTGTCTCGCTTTGCATACGTTTCGAGACGACATACCGGTTGGCTAGTCACAAACTATCAAGTCAAGTATCAAGTCAATGACATCAAAGTACAAATCAAATATGGATTTATTTATATGAATTCCAAATAAAGTCGGAAGTCATGAAAATTGGCTTCTCGAGTACAACTCGAGTCAGCCCCTACGATCCGAATCAACAAGTATGAGTATGCTATTGTGGAAGTAGCTGTCATCTCAATAATTCTAGAAAGTTCAAAAGCGACACTACCGCCCTCTAGTGAAATATGCTGATATTAAACTACCGTATCGGATATGTGGTCAGCTGACATGTTCTTGCCAAACTGATAATACTTAACCGTCACAAAACCCACTAGAACTCAACTATCGTTTAATTAACGTAACGGACGTTTTGAGTTGATGATATGTTATATGTATGAGGTTTTACAAAGGCTGGCCTTATCTCGTAATTCAAGTAATAAAACAATCTTTTCTAAACGAACAGTTGATGGTATGTTACATGTATGAGGTTTGGCAATGACTGGCCTTATCTAGTAATTCAAGTAATAAAACAATATTTTCGAAACGAACAGTTGATGATATGTTATATGTATGACGTTTGAAAAAGGCTGGCCTTATCTCGTAATTCAAGTAATAATACAATCTTTTCGAAACGAATAGTTCATGATATGTTATATGTATGAGGTTCGGCAAAGTCTGTCTGTCCTGGTCCCAAGAGGTTCTTCTGGTGGTTCACGCTCCACGTACCGTTCACCAGTGTCCTGGATGATCTTCGGTGAAGATACAAAATGTAGTAAATAATTCACAGGAACTTAAACAAATGTTGTTTGGAGCAGGATTATTTATGTTTATGGGAAACATTGAGGAAAACAACTCAGCGCGTTGTGCACGCTCCATTGGACCGCCACTTTATTTAATCGCAGTTCTTAAAATGGCAATTGCAGACGTTTGTATATTGTTATTATTATGTAAGGGCAAAATGTTTGATATTCCCAGACGTGAACATAACCATGCTATAACATTATTAGGTGCAATATTGTTTAGTGACATTTTACACAGTTTCATGGCATGTTAATAACATGTGACTACCTAATAAATAAAAACAAATTTAGCCAATCTTGTCTTTCAACTAATACAATTATGACAAAATGCACACGTAGCAACTATGCTTTTTTGTAAATCGAACAAACTCGTTTGAAACATCCATTTTAATAAGATAGTGATAAACCAATGGGACGCATACCGCGCTCAATATTTGGCTTAATTCAACACATAAATTATGTTAAATATGACATTTCATGCATGTTTAAGGCAAAGTTCGAAACACGTTGAGAACTCTTTCGTGCAGCGTTTGTCCGGTTTTATTGACGCCGACGCCGGGCATGGGTCCGCTTTCTTGATACACTTAAAGAAGACTTCCCAACATAGTCTGACGCATGCTGGTCGCGCACAAGCAGATTCTGATAATCCTACCGAAGCCACCAGAATGATGAAGACAACCTGTCAATTCGTTGAGAATGTTACCTATACTTAGCAAAACTAACCACACCAGAACCAGAAAACAATTCATCTGTTTAAGATAAAATAATTACTTAGATGGTGATGATGTTAAACAATTTAGAAGACAATGCGATATAATGTTGTCACAATATCAGCATAATTATGTATTTTATTCCTGGTACCGGTCCTACGAAATGTTTACCAATACCACTTCCGTCCCAACTGCTGCTGCTGCTGCTGCTGCTGCTGCTGCTGCTGCTGCTGCTGCTGCTGCTGCTGCTGCTGCTGCTGCTGCTGCTGCTGCTGCTGCTGCTGCTGCTGCTGCTGCTGCTGCTGCTGCTGCTGCTGCTGCTGCTGCTGCTGCTGCTGCTGCTGCTGCTGCTGCTGCTGCTGCTGCTGCTGCTGCTGCTGCTGCCATTACTACTAATAGTGGTAGTAGTGGTGGTGGTGGTAGTGGTGATGGTGATGGTGGTGGTTAAGGTGATAATGGTGGTGGATGTGGTGGTGATGATAATAACGATGATGATGATGACGATGATGATGGGATTGCCGTGATGGTAATAAGGATGATGATAATAAGTGTATGGCACGACAAGAAGAATGTCTAAAGATTGTAGGTAAACACATATATAATACGTACGTGATATATCATGTTTGTTTGTATATTT
>OY759263.1:57874841-57882341 GCA_963662155.1 Lamellibrachia columna
GGGCCATATACAATGGGAACCATTAGAGAGTGCTGGAGGTGACGACCATCAGTTTCTACTTCTAACACAGGATTGTTTCCTTACTCAACATGTCTTGGAACCAACCAGAGGTGGGAATGTGTTAGATTTAATTTTGTCTTCTCAAAATGAATTAGTTGACAATGTTAAAGTACACGAACCTTTAGGTTCAAGTGACCATAACCAAATCCATTTTAATATAAAAGTAAAAACAGGGAATACATATAAAAAATAATGGAGGAGGAACTTCAACAAAGGCAAATATAAAGTGATGAGAACATATATAGCAAATATAGATTGGAATAACTTGCTGAAGAACAAGACAGCAACAGAATGCTGGACTTGTTTAAAATATGAGATTGAGGGCATTATTGAGAAATTTATTCCATTAAGAAAACAAGGGAAAAGATCCAGGAAAAAACACCTGTCAAAAGAAGCTATTAGAAAAATTGCTCACAAACAGATGCTGTGGAAGGTCTATAAACACACTGGAAATGTAGAAGACTACACAAACTACAAAGAGGCACTTAACCTAGCTACAACTGAAATTAGAAAATCTAAAAGAACCTTTGAACAAAATTTGGCAGGTAATATAAAAAATTACAGCAAGAGTTTCTATGCTTATGTAAGGAGTAAACAGAAAGTTCGAGATAAGGTCGGACCACTGGAAAACAACAGTGAAAACATAATTTCAGATGGGTTCCAAATGGCAGAGGTCCTGAATGAGTATTTCAGCTCAGTTTTTACCACAGAAGATGTCAGCTCACTTCCAGTTCCATTGACTAAATTTGAGGGCAATAAATCAGAACATTTAGGGCAGTTATTTGTAACTCCTGAAATGATAGCAAAGAAAATTAAGAAGATGAAAGATAATAAATCACCTGGAGTTGATGGGATACCACCAAAACTGCTAAAGGAAATTGTTGATCAAATTAGTACACCACTTGCAAACTTATTTAACTTTTCACTAGAAGAAGGAATAGTTCCTTCAGAATGGAAAGAAGCAAACATTACGCCACTATTTAAGAAGGGATCGAGGAAGAAGCCAGAAAATTACAGACCAGTGAGTTTAACATCAGTTGTATGTAAATTACTCGAAACATTAATTAGAGACCACATGGTGGAATTCCTCGTAAAACATAAATTAATAAATACATCTCAACATTAATTAGAGACCACATGGTGGAATTCCTCGTAAAACATAAATTAATAAATACATCTCAACATGGATTCCTAAAAGCAAGGTCATGTCTAACCAATCTCTTATGTTTTTTAGAAGAAATTACAAAGTGGGTAGATGACGGGTCACCAGTGGATGTTGTCTACTTAGATTTTCAGAAAGCTTTTCGATAAAGTGCCACATCAAAGATTGTTACTTAAACTAAAAGCCCATGGTATAGGCAATGATGTAATCAACTGGATAGAAAAGTGGCTTACACACAGAAGACAGAGAGTAATAGTAGATGGTAAGATTTCAAACTGGAAATCTGTTTTGAGTGGGGTACCACAGGGATCAGTGTTAGGCCCTATATTGTTTTTAATATATATAAATGATTTGGAGGATGACATATCTAGCAAAGTACTCAAATTTGCAGATGACACAAAAGTATTCAGAAAGGTTACTAATGATACAGATAAACAAAGTTTACAGGATGATCTAGAAAAATTAGTTAAATGATCAGAAAAATGGCAAATGTTATTCAATTTTGGGAAGTGTAAATGTATACACATAGGACATGGAAATATGGACGAGGAATATAAAATGGGGGATGCTGTACTAGGTAGAACCACACAAGAAAAGGATTTAGGAGTAACATTTAATGCTGACATGAAAGTTTCAGAGCAATGTGGGATTGCTGCTTCGAAAGGAAATCAAATTCTAGGGCTAATTAGGAGAACTATCACGTATAAGGAGAAACATCTAATTGTACCCCTGTACAAAGCAATAGTTAGACCACATTTGGAATATTGTATTCAAGCATGGAGGCCATATCGTAAAAAAGACATAGATAAGCTAGAAAGAATACAACGAAGAGCAACTAAAATGATTCCAGAATTAAGAGACCTTAGTTACGAAAGTCGCTTATTACAATGTGGTTTGACAACACTAGAGACCAGGAGACTAAGAGGAGACCAAATAGAAGTGTTTAAAATAGTGAACGGTTATGAGGATGTTGATAGGAATGTTCTTCAAACTTAAAGAAGGCAGTAGAACCAGAGGACACAAAGCAGCATTAGTTAGGAGCAGTGTAGGTTGGACATGAGAAAGTACTCTTTCTCACAGAGGAAGATAAATGAATGGAACAAACTGCCAAATGATTGTGTTAATGCTAGTAGTGTGAATATGTTTAAAAATAGAATTAACAGATATCTGATAAGGGCGGGCTACACATAGATGAGAAAATTGTTGGACTCTCGATAAGCCAATGGCTTCCTTGTCCACTTGCCATCTGGAAGTTGTTGTTCGAGATGGCAATCTTGTTAAATCTTGTTAAATCTTGTTAAATGAATGTCGGCCTCTTGCCACATATTTCCACAGTTGCTTCTTGCAGATCCGCGTGGTGAATAATTATGGAACTAATATTGTTTTTAATTGCGTAGTCGTTCACCGCGCGGCGCTGCAATACATCCATATGTTTCTCAACCTGGAACATTTTTATTAAATACTAATTTAAGGGGACTGAGAATTAGTACGCTTCATACGAATAGGTAAATGTCGACATTTGTAGACGGCCCCTAAATAGACGTCGCATTCTTTGAGACACTAGCGGTTGAGTAGATTCCCTGAATGAGTGGGGATAGAGGAGTGTGGTACACGGAAGAAAGGGTTACATCCTCAGCTATTAAGTGGTATGTTTGCTTGTATACTGTTTGTGCAATTGATCGCAGGGCAAAGCGTGATGTATAAGAAGTATCAGCCTACTTCGAAAACGCTAATGTGCATCACTAATGTTATCTGATGATCTTATTGTAATCTTTGTTTTGTTACATTCTGTGTAATGTTTATTTGTTTGTTTGTTTGTTTGTGTGCGTGCGAGCGTGCGTGCGTATGTATTTTGGAATTGTGTATGTAAACACAATAACTTCGTCTTTGTTTGAACCTACGTTATTGAAGTGCAAAGTTTCAATAACGTAACAAGTCACAAACTACAGTAACGTTGTCCTGCCTACCAAGCGTTTATATCACACCGCAACAGGTCATTTTAATTTGATAATCAAGTTTTAGCAGTGGTAATATGCTGAGTGGCGCCACTGTTGGGTATTGTTAATTGAGTTAACTCAATTAAGTAAATAATTAACTCTACAAAAAGGGGTCAATTGAATGTAATTTAATTTACAAATTCTATTTAGCTTTCAATGAAGTGCTCGTTAAATATGTGTTCATTGTGACCTTCCTCTCAACGAATCGCTCTGAAAAGTGTAATATAGTTGTTTTCTTTCCTGCCTAGGACATTTTGCAAAATGTTACTAGGTTAGGGTTTAGGTTAGATATAGGGTTTGGGTTATGGTTAGGGTTGAGTGAACCAGCTTTTCAACTAACGTGATATTTTCATAATCCCATACTTCACACCCATGTAACAAATTGGGTATAAATAACGGAATCAAAACGTTCTAACTGAATATCGGTTGTTTGAAATTCACGTTACGTGGGTGAGTTTGAAAGGTGCGTCTCAAACGTGCTAACCCAACACAGTGTTTTAAAAATCGTAACCATCTCCCAGCATCGCTGTGCTGCAAATTCCAATATTGACCAACACGATGTGATACATAGAAAACATATCCGAATAGTTTAATGCTGCGGCGATAACTTCATATTATATATCTCCCAGTGTACATATTTCGTGACACGCCAACACATGTGTAGCCTGACCCACTATCCAGAAACAGTCAATGTTATATCACAATGCTATGTCACAAAGTCGATGTTGGTTTTATTAGTCACCAGTTGCAATATTTGGGTAAACGAATCTCAATCATTGACAAAATATGTCGAAACAACTACGAAAACCCCGTAATGTAAGATATCAATTTCTGGATATATATCTTACAATAAGAATTTGTGTAAAAGGATATGAGACACTAGACAGATACAACATGGTGTGAAGGCAGGAAAACAGACCGATTCTTTAAAAAAAATATGTGCTGGAATAATATCTTCAATACGTATATTAAATATGTCCTGTGTGCATACATGTACCATGCACGGTAGCTCCACTTGTCTGCGACTACAGAAGGCATTCTTCTAGTGCGGGATCTTGTCGCAGTAGCTGAAACACTTCTCGAACTTTTTCTCCAAAATGTCCACCATGTTGTCCATCTCCACAAAGTCCTCTCCTTCGTATCGACTCATCATCACCTTGTTCGCGATGAACGTTCGAAAGCAGGTGATCCGGCACGCCGCGTGGGCATCCTTGGGATTGCCGGGCAGCGGGAGGTCGACCGCGAGGACGACGGCCAGTAGGACGGCAACGTAAACCTGAAGCACGACCACGAGTCAACGAGTGACGTAATATGGCGATATGGGGAGACCGAGGGTTAGTTGCAATGTGGGCAGGATAATATTGGTGATGCAGTGGTTTGAATTTGTTGCAGTGAATTGTCAGAAAAAGCGTGGAATATTGATTATACTACGTATTACTATTACGTATATTTATATATATATATATATATATATATATATATATATATATATATATATATATATATATATATATATATATATATATATATATATATATATATATATATATATATATATATAAATTATATTATATATCAATCAATTATATATGATAAATTTACATAAATTTCATACATAAGGTAATATTTGTCATATTTGTAGTACACGTTTTCGGTAAAAAGGAACTAACAGCAGGATTTTAGCGTAACTTGGTATACACTGAGTCTTATTGTTTTGTTTACACATTGTTCTGCATATTCGCTAGTTGACAGGATTTTTTGGCAAGCGAGCTTAGTAGATAGAACATAGTTAGCAAGAATATTGCTGTCATTATTAATTTAAAACCTATGTAATCCAGCCTAAGGTGTTCTTTTGAACACAGAAAATCGCCTTATTCAAGGCTAACGTATAGCAATCTAACTAAATCTAGATTATGTGATAGCGCCGTGCAAACGGCAGGTAAAGGCCAACAGGCATTTAGTATGTAGTTGTAGCAACTAGGTGGAATTCATCAAGTCCGAGTGTGAGAAGTCCTGGGCTGAGGTTCAGGCGGATAGTTTTAGTTTTTGAATGAATGCGATGTGCGAAGATGAAGGGACTAGAGGTGGAGATGGAATAGCTGAGGCAACTCGTTGTGGCATTGGTGGGAAGGGAAAAGGTGGTTTGTGACAGTGGTTCCGGTCGGGGGACAGTAGATAATAAAGTGGGAGAAGGCGGTGAGAGATATGCTAGGTAGAGCTCACCTCATCCTGGGAGGAGGCTGAGAGGCGGTAGGATGACAGGACGGAAGGAGACGGGATGTAAGGAGACGGAAGGGAAGACGATGAGAGCGAATGAGACGAGAGAGAAGGAGACGGGAGGGAAAGTGACGGGAGTGAAGGCGTCAGGATTGAAGGCGACAGGAGTGAAGGCGTCAGGGGTGAAGGCGACAGGAGTGAAGGCGTCAGGAGTGAAGGCGACAGAAGTGAAGGCGACAGGAGTGAAGGCGTCAGGAGTGAAGGCGACAGGAGTGAAGGCGACAGGAGTGAAGGCGTCAGGAGTGAAGGCGACAGGAGTGAAGGCGACAGGAGCGCATGATAGCCAGGAGATGGGAGGGAAAGGTGGCATGTTGATGGGAGAGAGGGAGGTGTACAACATAATGCCAGGTGACACGACTGCAGGACAGAATGCGACGGGGTAGTGATAGAGTGGTTGAGGAGGAGAGCGACGGTGTTTGTAAGGTTAGCTAGGAAGACTGACAGAACGCTAAGCGGCGGTTTGCTTTCCAAGGACAAAATTAGAGGCTATCTCAGATAGGAAAAGTGGAGTGGAAATACCATGGGTCCAGGGAAGGGAAGATCTATTTTAGTACACGTAGGGACTAATGACGCGGAGAGGGAGGGTACAACTGCCATAGTTAGGAAATACAGACAGTTAGAACACATAAGCAAACACAGGTTGAGCAAATAATTGTGTCAGGGATTTTGCCAGTAATGGGAAGCAGGGGTCAGGGATATACAAATTGCCTGAAGATGGCAATGAACACGCTACTTCTGCAGCTATGTAGGGAATAGGAAGTTGGAATTGTTGGGATGTTTTTTGGGAGGGCTAATATGTTCATTAGGGATGGGCTTCATCTAATTGGGAAGGGTGCAGCAGTGTTTGTGGATGAAAAGCAGCAGTCGACAGTGATATGGGTAGCATAAAGAATATTTTTGGTAGCAAACATTGTTTAAACTAGAAGCGAAGAGCTTTACTTAGAGGTGCCTCAAACAGGCAAGAGGCAACTGGTACACACAAACCAGTAACAAAATGTCCAGAAAAATTATGCTGGTGGTTGTAAATGCGCATGTTTGAATGCGCTGTTTGATTTGTAAATTATTAGAAAGATTAATTAATAAAGACCACATGATGAACTTCCTTCTAAGGCATAAATTATTAAATCCATCTCAACATGGATTCCTAAACGCCAGGTCATGCTTAACAAATATCATATGTTTTTTGAAGAAATCACTAAGTGGATAGACAAGGGATCACCAGTAGACAGTATCTGCTAAGATTTTCAGAAAGCTTCTGACAAAGTGCCACATCAAAGATTACTACTTAAGTTAAAAGCCCGTGGTTTCAGGCACGGCGTAATCGACTGAATAGAACAATAGCTGCGAGCGTGTTGTAGTAGATGGAGAGGTTTCAATCTGGAAATCAGTTTTGAGTGGGGTACCACAAGGATCAATACTAGGACCATTATTATTATTAATAATTATATATCAATGACTTGGACGATAATATACCAAGCAATCTGCTAAACGTTGATGATGAAAACGATCAAGATAAATTAGTTAAATGGTCTGAAAATGACAGACGTTAAACGTTATTAAATGTTGGGAAATGTAAATGCTTACAAGTACTGATATGATTCAGAGCTGTGTGTTATTGCAGCTTCAAAGGGTACTCAAATTATTGGGTTGATTAGGAGAAATTAATATAACATACAATGAAAAAAACTAATTATACATCTGCATAAAGCAATAGTTCTGACTCATTTAGAATATTGTATACAAGCGTGGTGACCATAAGAATAATATAGTTACACTTGAACGAATACACAGGAGAGTAACTAACATGATTCCAGAACTGAGAGACCTTAGTTATGAAGAACGCCTAAAAAGGATTAACAACCAGAGAGGTGGTTAAAATGAGATCAAGTTTTTTTAGATACTAAATGTTATGAAAATATTGATAGAAGTAGTGTTTTCTCACACAAGAATGATAGTAGAACTAGATGATATGAAGTAACATTAGTAAATGATCAGTGTAGATTG
>OY759263.1:57887341-57949841 GCA_963662155.1 Lamellibrachia columna
TCAATTTTGTTTCAGCATAGTCTCATTGCTAGCATTTAAGCAGTCAGCCGGTTACTGTTCCGGTCATATTTTGCCATCTGACAAGTTACGAAAAATAATTTACTTGAAACATTCAATTTCTTACACTTGTCGTTATGTCTGACAAAAACATTGGTTTCAATATTATCAATAATTATTCCATATTAGTCCAACGTTTTCCATAACTAAGCCTTCTGAGTTCTCGCAAAATGTTGTTGTTTGTGTATACTTTCCAGCTTTCTCTAACATAGTTCAAACGCTTACATGTAATATGTTGTTGTTTGTGTATACTTTCCAGCTTTCTCTAACATAGTTTAAACGCTTACATGTAATATGTTGTTGTTTGTGTATACTTTCCAGCTTTCTCTAACATAGTTTAAACGCTTACATGTAATATGTTGTTGTTTGTGTATACTTTCCAGCTTTCTCTAACATAGTTTAAACGCTTACATGTAATATGTTGTTGTTTGTGTATACTTTCCAGCTTTCTCTAACATAGTTTAAACGCTTACATGTAATATGTTGTTGTTTGTGTATACTTTCCAGCTTTCTCTAACATAGTTTAAACGCTTACATGTAATATGTTGTTGTTTGTGTATACTTTCCAGCTTTCTCTGACATAGTTTAAACGCTTACATGTAATATGTTGTTGTTTGTGTATACTTTCCAGCTTTCTCTGACATAGTTTAAACGCTTACATGTAATATGTTGTTGTTTGTGTATACTTTCCAGCTTTCTCTAACATAGTTTAAACGCTTACATGTAATATGTTGTTGTTTGTGTATACTTTCCAGCTTTCTCTAACATAGTTTAAACGCTTACATGTAATATGTTGTTGTTTGTGTATACTTTCCAGCTTTCTCTGACATAGTTTAAACGCTTACATGTAAAATGTTGTTGTTTGTGTATACTTTCCAGCTTTCTCTAACATAGTTTAAACGCTTACATGTAATATGTTGTTGTTTGTGTATACTTTCCAGCTTTCTCTAACATAGTTTAAACGCTTACATGTAAAATGTTGTTGTTTGTGTATACTTTCCAGCTTTCTCTAATATAGTTTAAACGCATACATGTAATATGTTGTTGTTTGTGTATACTTTCCAGCTTTCTCTGACATAGTTTAAACGCTTACATGTAATATGTTGTTGTTTGTGTATACTTTCCAGCTTTCTCTAACATAGTTTAAACGCTTACATGTAATATGTTGTTGTTTGTGTATACTTTCCAGCTTTCTCTAACATAGTTTAAACGCTTACATGTAATATGTTGTTGTTTGTGTATACTTTCCAGCTTTCTCTGACATAGTTTAAACGCTTACATGTAAAATGTTGTTGTTTGTGTATACTTTCCAGCTTTCTCTAACATAGTTTAAACGCTTACATGTAATATGTTGTTGTTTGTGTATACTTTCCAGCTTTCTCTAACATAGTTTAAACGCTTACATGCAATATGTTGTTGTTTGTGTATACTTTCCAGCTTTCTCTGACATAGTTTAAACGCTTACATGTAAAATGTTGTTGTTTGTGTATACTTTCCAGCTTTCTCTGACATAGTTTAAACGCTTACATGTAATATGTTGTTGTTTGTGTATACTTTCCAGCTTTCTCTGACATAGTTTAAACGCTTACATGTAAAATGTTGTTGTTTGTGTATACTTTCCAGCTTTCTCTGACATAGTTTAAAAGCTTACATGTAATATGTTGTTGTTTGTGTATACTTTCCAGCTTTCTCTAACATAGTTTAAACGCTTACATGTAAAATGTTGTTGTTTGTGTATACTTCCCAGCTTTCTCTAACATAGTTTAAACGCTTACATGCAATATGTTGTTGTTTGTGTATACTTTCCAGCTTTCTCTAACATAGTTTAAACGCTTACATGTAAAATGTTGTTGTTTGTGTATACTTTCCAGCTTTCTCTAACATAGTTTAAACGCTTACATGTAATATGTTGTTGTTTGTGTATACTTTCCAGCTTTCTCTAACATAGTTTAAACGCTTACATGTAATATGTTGTTGTTTGTGTATACTTTCCAGCTTTCTCTGACATAGTTTAAACGCTTACATGTAATATGTTGTTGTTTGTGTATACTTTCCAGCTTTCTCTGACATAGTTTAAACGCTTACATGTAATATGTTGTTGTTTGTGTATACTTTCCAGCTTTCTCTAACATAGTTTAAACGCTTACATGTAATATGTTGTTGTTTGTGTATACTTTCCAGCTTTCTCTAACATAGTTTAAACGCTTACATGTAATATGTTGTTGTTTGTGTATACTTTCCAGCTTTCTCTGACATAGTTTAAACGCTTACATGTGAAATGTTGTTGTTTGTGTATACTTTCCAGCTTTCTCTAACATAGTTTAAACGCTTACATGTAATATGTTGTTGTTTGTGTATACTTTCCAGCTTTCTCTAACATAATTTAAACGCTTACATGTAAAATGTTGTTGTTTGTGTATACTTTCCAGCTTTCTCTAATATAATTTAAACGCTTACATGTAATATGTTGTTGTTTGTGTATACTTTCCAGCTTTCTCTGACATAGTTTAAACGCTTACATGTAATATGTTGTTGTTTGTGTATACTTTCCAGCTTTCTCTAACATAGTTTAAACGCTTACATGTAATATGTTGTTGTTTGTGTATACTTTCCAGCTTTCTCTAACATAGTTTAAACGCTTACATGTAATATGTTGTTGTTTGTGTATACTTTCCAGCTTTCTCTGACATAGTTTAAACGCTTACATGTAAAATGTTGTTGTTTGTGTATACTTTCCAGCTTTCTCTAACATAGTTTAAACGCTTACATGTAAAATGTTGTTGTTTGTGTATACTTTCCAGCTTTCTCTGACATAGTTTAAACGCTTACATGTAATATGTTGTTGTTTGTGTATACTTTCCAGCTTTCTCTAACATAGTTTAAACGCTTACATGCAATATGTTGTTGTTTGTGTATACTTTCCAGCTTTCTCTGACATAGTTTAAACGCTTACATGTAAAATGTTGTTGTTTGTGTATACTTTCCAGCTTTCTCTGACATAGTTTAAACGCTTACATGTAATATGTTGTTGTTTGTGTATACTTTCCAGCTTTCTCTAACATAGTTTAAACGCTTACTTGTAAAATGTTGTTGTTTGTGTATACTTTCCAGCTTTCTCTGACATAGTTTAAAAGTTTACATGTAATATGTTGTTGTTTGTGTATACTTTCCAGCTTTCTCTAACATAGTTTAAACGCTTACATGTAAAATGTTGTTGTTTGTGTATACTTCCCAGCTTTCTCTAACATAGTTTAAACGCTTACATGCAATATGTTGTTGTTTGTGTATACTTTCCAGCTTTCTCTAACATAGTTTAAACGCTTACATGTAAAATGTTGTTGTTTGTGTATACTTTCCAGCTTTCTCTGACATAGTTTAAACGCTTACATGTAATATGTTGTTGTTTGTGTATACTTTCCAGCTTTCTCTAACATAGTTTAAACGCTTACATGTAATATGTTGTTGTTTGTGTATACTTTCCAGCTTTCTCTAACATAGTTTAAACGCTTACATGTAATATGTCAAGGGGGCCATACGGTTATTTATACACAAATATATTTAGTTGTTTGTCCTGATTTAGTATATTGTATTCAAACTAATTCGTGTGTTTAATATGCATATGAATCAGCGATGCCACTTTCATTTCAACACTAATTGCAACTCTATTATGCTGTGGATGCTATGGAGTAGTGATGTTTCTCACAACTACTTGAGACGCGTGCACAACGTTTTAAAAACACCCATGCGATATTAACGTGAGTAACGTCAGAGTTTCTGTCTTTTGTCTTGCTACGTAATACGTTCTATTTTTATGGCATGCAAAGAACTCCAGGAAATGCATAGCATTCGCAGTCATGTTGACAGGCATCTCGTACTTCCCTGCTCCACTGTTGTATATCCTTGTAAGCGGTGAGTATGTGTAATGTTCACGTTAAATTGTGGATACTCTTTTATACTTAGTTTAACCGCAGATTATTTATAATTAAAGATATATATAAGTATAATAACAATGTGTGAAGGACCAGTTGCATTGTAGACGTTTCAAACACATATGGCTCTCAAAGATCTATTAAACATACAGTGATTTGGAGCATAACTCCCATTCTTTTGAGACCTTGGCTGCTGGAAATAATCCTTTGTCGTCTACGTTGTGTGGATAATCTAGGTCGTTAGGTATATTACATGTGTCGATTTTTTCTTTCGTACCGGTACCCAGAAAAAGGAATTTAACAAGACATTTAACAAGATCCATCCAAGGCCCAGATGGCAAGTGGACAAGGAAACCATTGGCTTATCGAGAGTCCATCATTTTACATTTCTGTGAAAATCTCTCTCCTGAGATATGTGTCAACCTTGTTTTTAAACATATTCACGCTGCTAGCAGTTAAACCATCTGTCGATAATTTGTTCCGACAATGGTTTATATATTGTTTATACCCAAATTCCCGTGTCCTATATGTAAGCATTTACACTGTTGTGTCATCCGCAAATTTAAGTACGTTGCTTGTTATATTTTAGTCGAAGTCACTGATATATATTAAGAATAATAAAGGTCCTAATACTGTATTGTGACTTGATGTAGTGCATGTGAAATATACTCTAGTGTAGTGTGGTTTGGTATATTGTGACTTGATATAGTGCATGTGACATATACTCTAGTGTAGTGTGGTTTGCTGTATTGTGACTTGATGTAGTGCATGTGACATATACTCTAATGTAGCGTAGGTTGGTGTATTATGATTTGATGTAGTGCATGTTACATATACTCTAGTGATTTCTAGTTTGAAACCTCCCCAATTACTACAAACGCTGTCATCTGTCAGTCAGCCATTGTTCTATCTAGTCGATTATGCCATCCCCTATACCATGAGTTTTTAATTTGAGTAGTAATCTTTCATGTGACACTTTGTCAAAAGCTTTCTGAAAATCGAAGTAGATAATATCTACTGTTAATCCATTGTCTATCCACTTAGTTATTTGTCCCAAAAAAATAACATATTTGTTTAGCATGACCTTGCTTTTGGGAATCCTCCTTTTGTTATGGATTTAATAATTTATGCCTAACAAGGTAGTCCACCATATGGTCTTTAATTAACCTTTCTAATAATCTACAAATCACTGACGTTAAACTCACTGGTCTGTAGTTCTCTGACTTAATTATCGAACTCTTTTTAAATAATGTTATTATGTTTGCTTATTTCCATTCAAAAGGAACCACTCCCTCTTTTAATGACAACTTGAACACTCTTGCAAGTGGTATACTAATTTGTTCTACTGTTTCCGTTAGTAGTTTTGGAGGGATTCCATCCACTCCAGGGGCCGGTTTCAAGTCGCCTACTTAAACTACGCAGTTACGTAACGCTACGAAAGTGCGTAAACTCAACATTGTGCATAGCTAAGTAGTTGCGTAAACTAAGCAAGTCCGGTTGTATGTAGCGCTGACCCATTTCTTAGCTAAGAATGCGCGTAAGGCTATCACGTGGTTAGATGGGTCGTTATCAACGGGCAATCCCCGGGATTCCCCTTCCCATAATCCCGTTATCAGCATGGCGAAAGTCGCGACACAGTCGACACCATTAAACGGTAAATGAAAAGCTGTTTAATTGAGTTTAATCGAGTTGAGCTGTCTGCTCGAGTAATACTCGCAGCATGCCAAAATTTTACAGTGTAAATTGAGGAACAATATGACATATCTGCGAACGTATCATGGCACGAGTCGGGCGAATGCAGCAGCCACTCTGTGGACTGACTTTTGTTAGACACTGTTGCTTTGCTAGTTGCTAATGCCAAACAAATCGCCGATAACCACTTGAAAGTTACTATTTTGTACACGCGAATAAGCGCAAGACGACAATAATTTGGAGCGTTGTTGTGAGTGAGCCGTTTTGTGTAAAAATAAAAACGTTGTCACCGATCAAATCGACTAAGTCTATGGTGTCATCACAACGAAAACGGTGCCTATTAAACACTTGACATCACCGTACATTTCGAAAGGGTGTCTTCTGCCTCTATCTTGCTGCTTCGTTTAGTCGATGTACTTGTCGGAGAACCGCCATTTTTAAACTTCCTAAGAACTACTTAGTAAACTTACGCCACGGGGGTAGGAGACGCAGGCTAAGTAGGGTGTTGCGCCACGGGGGTAGGAGACGCAAGCTAAGTAGGGTGTTGCGCCACGGGGGTAGGAGACGCAGGTTAAGTAGGGTGTTGCGCCACGGGGGTAGGAGACGCAGGCTAAGTAGGGTGTTGCGCCACGGGGGTAGGAGGCGCAGGCTCAGTAGGGTGTTCCGCCACGGAGGTAGGAGGCGCAGTCTAAGTAGGGTGTTGCGCCACGGGGATATGAGACGCAGGCTAAGTAGGGTGTTGCGCCACGGGGGTAGGAGGCACAGTCTAAGTAGGGTGTTGCGCCACGGGGGTAGGAGGCACAGTCTAAGTAGGGTGTTGCGCCACGGGGGTAGGAGGCGCAGTCTAAGTAGGGTGTTGCGCCACGGGGGTAGGAGACGTATTCTAAGTAGGGTGTTGCGCCACGGGGATATGAGACGCAGTCTAAGTAGGGTGTTGCGCCACGGGGGTAGGAGGCGCAGTCTAAGTAGGGTGTTGCGCCACGGGGGTAGGACGCGCAGTCTAAGTAGGGTGTTGCGCCACGGGGGTAGGAGGCGCAGTCTAAGTAGGGTGTTGCGCCACGGGGGTAGGAGGCGCAGTCTAAGTAGGGTGTTGCGCCACGGGGGTAGGAGGCGCAGTCTAAGTAGGGTGTTGCTCCACGGGGATATGAGACGCAGGCTAAGTAGGGTGTTGCGCCACGGGGGTAGGAGGCGCAGTCTAAGTAGGGTGTTGCGCCACGGGGATATGAGACGCAGGCTAAGTAGGGTGTTGCGCCATGGGGGTAGGAGGCGTAGGCTAAGTAGGGTGTTGCGCCACGGGGGTAGGAGGCGCAGTCTAAGTAGGGTGTTGCGCCACGGGGGTAGGAGGCGCAGTCTAAGTAGGGTGTTGCGCCACGGGGGTAGGAGGCGCAGTCTAAGTAGGGTGTTGCGCCACGGGGGTAGGAGTCGTAATCTAAGTAGGGTGTTTCGCCACGGGGATAGGAAGCGCAGGCTAAGTAGGGTGTTGCGTTTTCCATTGTATGTGTCCGTCGTTAAAATATCCCATTATGATACGCTCCCCCTTATTCACTTCCTTTACAGCGTTTTGTATGTTTGTTTTGTCCTCTTCGTTTATGTTTGGACTTCAGTAAACTAATTTAATAGTTAATGTTGAATTTCCTGCAACTAAATTGCACCAAACAGCTTCATCCCAATCTGCTTCAATATCTTCTACCATAATGTTTAATTCGTTTTTGTGATTAACTATGCTCCTTGCATTTAAACACACGCATTAATTTTATAACCAGCTTCAGAAATGTTTTCCGGACATTTCGTTACTGGTTTGTGCGTACCAGTGGCCTCTTGTCCTGCTTGAGGCACCTCTAAGTAACACCCTGCGCTTCTAGTTTAAACAATATTTGCTACCAATAATATTCTTTATGCTACCCATGCCACTGTCGACTGCTGCTTTTCTTCCGCAAACACTGCTGCACCCTTTCCAATTAGATGAAGCCCATCCCTCATGTACATATCAGCCCTCCCTACAAATCAACCCCACAAATCCACAAATCCAACTTCCTCTTCTCTGCATTGCTGCTGAACTAGTGTGTTCATTGCTGCTGAACTAGTGTGTGCATTGCTGCTGAACTAGTGTGTTCATTGCTGCTGAACTAGTCTGTTCATTGCTGCTGAAATATTGTGTTAATTGCTGCTGAACTAATGTGTTAATTGCTGTTGAACTAATGTGTTAATTGCTGCTGAACTAGTGTGTTAATTGCTGCTGAACTAGTGTGTTCATTGCTGCTGAACTAGTGTGTTCATTGCTGCTGAACTAGTGTGTTCATTGCTGCTGAACTAGTGTGTTCATTGCTGCTGAACTAGTGTGTTCATTGCTGCTGAACTATTGTGTTATTTGCTGCTGAACTAGTGTGTTAATTGCTGCTGAACTAGTGTGTTAATTGCTGCTGAACTAATGTGTTAATTGCTGCTGAACTAGTGTGTTAATTGCTGCTGAACTAATGTGTTCATTGCTGCTGAACTAGTGTGTTCATTGCTGCTGAACTAGTGTGTTCATTGCTGCTGAACTAGTGTGTTCATTGCTGCTGAAGAAGTGTGTTCATTGCTGCTGAACTAGTGTGTTAATTGCTGCTGAACTAATGTGTTCATTGCTGCTGAACTAGTGTGTGTATTGCTGCTGAACTAGTATGTTCATTGCTGCTGAACTAGTGTGTTCATTGCTGCTGAACTATTGTGTTATTTGCTGCTGAACTAGTGTGTTCATTGCTGCTGAACTAGTGTGTTATTTGCTGCTGAACTAGTGTGTTAATTGCTGCTGAACTAATGTGTTAATCGCCATCCTCCGGCAATTTCGGTATCCCTGACCCCTGCTTTCCACTACTGGTAAAATCCCTGACATAATTATTTGCTCAACCCGTGTATGCTTCAGTGTTTTGATTAACTGCCTGTATTGCTCAGACCCATGATTGTTTCCCCCGCTCGGTTATATCCTCTATTTTTGCACCTGGAAAGCAAACCACCACATTTTTAGCGCCCTACCAGTCTTCCTAACTGTCGAGTCCTCCGCAAACACCATCGCTCTCCTCCTCACCCCGTCTATCACTACATCAGAGTAGCTGTTGCGTCGGATCCCATCCATAGCATTCTGCCATGCAGTGGCGTCACCTGGCAGTATGTTGTCCACCTCCCTCTCGCCCATCAACATGTCACCTTTCCCTCCTGTCTCTTCGCTATCTTACGCTCCTGTCGACTTCACTCCTGATGCCTTCGTTCCTTCAGCCTTCCCTCCCGTCTCCATCACTCCTATCGCCTTCCCTTGCATCTCCTTCGCTCCCGTCTCCCTCGCTCCGGGCGCATTCCCTCCCGTCTCCTTCGCTTTCTCTCCCGTCTCCTTGCTTTGCCCTGCCTTCTCCCTCGACCCAGTCACCTTCGTCCCCGTCTACTTCGCTCACATCGTCTTCCCTCCCGTCTCAGTCTCTTCCGTTTCCTTCCGTCCCGTCTCCATACGTCCCGTCTCCTTACGTCCCGCTTCTTTACGTCCTGTCTCCTTCCGTCCTATCATCTTAGGTAGTAGCCAGTTAGGGGAGACAAACAAGCATATCCGCTCGTTGAAAAGCCGATCAAATCACGGCAAAGATTATGTTCAGACTGAGCGAACAAAGCTAAACTCGAACGCAATGAACCCGATATTCCTTGCATTAGGCGCATTCGCCATTTAGCGATTAAGATCATTGTATCATATTTGACAGTTTATATTACGATATGTCTTGTTGCTGAATCAGGTTGATTGGACATATATATCTTAGTGCGACAGCCCTTTATGGCTGCATTATTACGGAAATGAGAACACGATGTGTTGTATCTCGTGTTTAAATGCGTCATGTGTCCGTTATTCTTAAGCCTTGTAGAGTCGACGACAGCAGGTGATGTTTCAAATTAAGAAACAAGTTGTAGCATTTGAACAATCACCACTTTTATTTCATATAACTATTTTGTTGAACTTCCAAAGGTTTACATCGCTAATGTCAATAGCGTAACATTAGCTAGGTTGGATAATTAAAAAAAAGTTTATTTTCTAACAAATAAAGTGCGATAACTGTTGCATAACAATGAGTGGTAGAAATAATGAGTGCAGAAAACAAGATCTAACTTGTCCTCATAGCCACATTTGGAAAACGGCAAAACATCACACAAAAAACATATAAAGATATACTATTTGTTAGGAATTGTTTGTCTGCATCCACCGCCATGTCCAACCTCAACCATTAACCAGCAAATATTTATATATGTTTATATTTTCAGCCGTTATGCCTGGTGGTTCAGCAGCCAGCGTCAAACGGAAAGGTTGGTAATGTTCTGATAACGTTTAACTGTTTTGCACCGCATCGTAGACAATTTATTTTCCCATCAATATCAGTAATAATATGCTATCATTGGCCTCTTATTTATTCCTGCAAACCATGAATTAAAAAAGAAAAGAGTTTGTTTAAGTAAGTAAGAAACAATGTCCATTATCAATATACGCTTAATCACTTAGCACAAGTTATATTTATGTATTTAAATTTTGTTCTTTCTTTCTTAAAGCAAGTCTTCAACAAAACACGGAAACCCAAACTAACATTTTCGGGCCACATCCTCAGATAGGAAGGAATACAACGGGAAGTATTGGAGGGAATGTTGGAGGGTGACAGAGGCCGGGGAAGACAGGACCCACATGGACAGACAACATCAAGGCATCAATGGTGGAGTGTGGCAAAGGCCGGGGAAGACAAGAGCCACATGGACAGACAACATCAAGGCATGAATGGTAGAGGGTGACAGAGGCCGGGTAGACAAGAGTCACATGGACATCAAGGCGTGGATGGGAAGGAAAGACACAAACGATCCATTACACCTAGGCGTATGGAGAGAGAAATGTTTTTTTCCATTGGCAATACCTATAATAATAATAGTGATCCAACTTCATTAAAAACGTCGCCTGCCAGTGCAAGACATACATTAGTCATTGTGACATTGTCATTGTGCGACTATGTGGTAGCGTGACAATTGACAAACTAATGGGTGACAAAGCTGGATTATTTATGAACTCGAAAGTGACCAACATTTTAAACATATTTTGCACTCGAGAGAATCCAAATTAGCCGACCCCACCACAGACGAGGAATGCGATGTTATCAGCAGAGAACACTTGCTGTATGAGTGGGCACTTAATAATCTTGCATTTCTTAAGGTAAAAATAGCACTTCGTAAATATCTCGTGCTGGTGGTGTTTTCTCTTAGTTTCTTAGTTTTCGAAAATGAACCATCAATAATAGGCTTCACACAACCATGACATATGAACAGCTCACTTATTTAGCACTAATGAGTACAGAATTTCACATTTTGCCTGAGGTAGACTTCGAAGAACTCTCCGATGAATTTGCTAGTCGTAAGGCTCGCAATGTACCGGGATTAAATCGAGTGTAATTATTGTAATGTTCTTGTCTCTGTTTTGTGTCCTGCTCTTGTTCAGTTGTATGTCACATATGTATCTGCAGTTGTATGTCACATATGTATATGTAGTTGTATGTCATATATGTATCTGCAGTTGTATGTCACATATGTATGTGTAGTTGTATCTGTAGTTGTATGTCACATATGTATCTGCAGGCACGTATTCTGTTGTAAATTAAACTCTGTTCTTTCCAAAGCCAAATCGACTTCTCTGGGAAGCATTCAGCGTCGTTGCAATTACTGCGTAAAGACTATTTGTTCACATATCCACACTGTCTAGAGCCAGGTAATCTTTTATACATCTGAGTGAATTGAGCAACGTGAAGTAAACGAAATTGCCCAAGTTTCGAAGCGACAGGAAGAGAAGAATTCGAACGAGGGTTATCTCGATTGAGAGTCCGGTGTTTTAACCTCATTCCACCGCGTCCAATGCCGATTTGTGTTATAAATGGTTCAGTTATATTGCGAGGCTTTTAGCAGAATTGACTGAGCCGCGTCATAGGCGGCAGTGAGTCCACAGGGTTTACTCCGTGTGGACCAACGGCTTTTAGTGTTTCTTCCGCAATATTTTTTCAGTGCTACAGGAGTGCCATGATTCATGGACAGTCACCAAGAACACGGCGTCGCTTGGCATGACACGATGGGAAGGCGCCTTCCCCACTCAGAACGACTGTGTAGAGGCTTGTCTGCGCGATATGGCATGTGTGGCTCTCAACTACTACTCTGACGCCGAGGAATGCCGTTACACCACCGATGTCTCACGCATCGCTACGGACAACAACGAACACTCGACGCAAGTCGTGTTCCATCGTTGCACCAGTCCAGGTTGGAGGCGGATGTTCCAACATTCACTGAACGTCCTCTGTGTATATATGTCAAAGGAAACAAAACTCATGGTTTTGCGCACCTGTAAGAGTTACTAAACCACAAATATTTGCAACTCCGTACTGTTAGATAACCCTAAATGATTAGTGTCATAGTCTGACAATATTTGCTCGCCAAATGAAAATATATTTGTATACACATATTCATACACTTGCCAATAGGATATGGCCATTTTGTTTGCGTCCAAACTCAACTTATGTAACATGTGTTGGCCATTGTTTACTAAACTAATCTTCTTTATGTGAAAACAGAATGTTTGTTTCAGACTTTGCATTGGTTCTGTGTATGCTGTCCTCACTTAATATGTCTTATGTAGTCTAGGTTGCCTCCATTTCGTAGAACTGCACATGCGCTTATCGGTCGCGCTGATGAACATGTCAGCCCTCAGTCAACCGAAGAAATGACCGGAATTTCCAAATTTTAGAACACATTCTGAATAAACCGTTGGCGCGATATTCTTTATTTTATGTTGCACATGGTTAGTCATTGGCAACTCTTTTAGGTGCATAGCCCCCAATACATGACTTTTGTTTCGCATTAAGGAATAAAGTTTTGTAATGCCCTCAATAGTTCATTGATTAGTTGTAGAAATGTTCATCAGCTCAAGAAGTATTATACAGATAAAATATTGAATAGTTATTGCTACATTCTTAGCCATTTCTTGTGGAACATAATAACATCAGTTATTATGTTTATCGTCTCATTGTAAATGAAATTAATGTTCAGTTGAATGTAAAGGTATTTGAAAAGTGTTTAGTTGTTATTAAGTTTTTTCAATCCATGTTCCAATATTAATTTTTTTATTTTTTTATTTTATGTTTATCGTGTTGTTGTTGTAATATTTTACAATATTGTTAAATGTTGTAAATGTTGATAAATAATGTAAAATGTGATTAGATATGGTTAAATATGGTTAAATATATTCAAAACATATGAGGGAACCAGTGACAAGTAACGTTGTGTTGTAGGACATGTTCGGTGTTCCGATAATCTGTGCAAGAATGGTGGGATTTGTACGAGCATCTCTCAAGACGAAATATCCTGCGAATGTACACATGACTTCAGGGGAGACAACTGCGAACGTGCGTACATGGTGTCGTTTGTTTCTGGTGCCACACAGCTAGCATTAACGTACATGGTGTCGTTTGTTTCTGGTGCCACACAGCTAGCATTGACGTACTTGGTGTCGTTTGTTTCTGGTGCCACACAGCTAGCATTAACGTACATGGTGTCGTTTGTTTCTGGTGCCACACAGCTAGCATTGACGTACTTGGTGTCGTTTGTTTCTGGTGCCACACAGCTAGCATTAAGGTACTTGGTGTCGTTTGTTTCTGGTGCCACACAGCTAGCATTAACGTACTTGGTGTCGTTTGTTTCTGGTGCCACACAGCTAGCATTAAGGTACTTGGTGTCGTTTGTTTCTGGTGCCACACAGCTAGCATTAACGTACTTGGTGTCGTTTGTTTCTGGTGCCACACAGCTAGCATTAACGTACTTGGTGTCGTTTGTTTCTGGTGCCACACAGCTAGCATTAACGTACTTGGTGTCGTTTGTTTCTGGTGCCACACAGCTAGCATTAACGTACTTGGTGTCGTTTGTTTCTGGTGCCACACAGCTAGCATTAACGTACTTGGTGTCGTTTGTTTCTGGTGCCACACAGCTAGCATTAACGTACTTGGTGTCGTTTGTTTCTGGTGCCACACAGCTAGCATTAACGTACTTGGTGTCGTTTGTTTCTGGTGCCACACAGCTAGCATTAACGTACTTGGTGTGTGGTTTGTTTCTGGTGCCACACAGCTAGCATTAACGTACTTGGTGTCGTTTGTTTCTGGTGCCACACAGCTAGCATTAACGTACTTGGTGTCGTTTGTTTCTGGTGCCACACAGCTAGCATTAACGTACTTGGTGTCGTTTGTTTCTGGTGCCACACAGCTAGCATTAACGTACTTGGTGTCGTTTGTTTCTGGTGCCACACAGCTAGCATTAACGTACTTGGTGTCGTTTGTTTCTGGTGCCACACAGCTAGCATTAACGTACTTGGTGTCGTTTGTTTCTGGTGCCACACAGCTAGCATTAACGCTCACCCCGTTACCAAATTCCTACACTATAAATATAAATACTGTAGTAGCCGTACTCGTGTTAGCGTCATTATTTATTATTTTTTATTTACATTTAAACCATAGCTAGTTTTGGCTTCTCTCTCTTCCTCTCTCTCCTTCCCCCCTCTATCTGACCCCCCGTGCTTTCCCCCCCCCTCTCTCTCTGTCTTGCTGTCAGTCGCGGTTCTGACTATAACTGCTTGCTCCGGTCACATTGTAACAGTCCATTGCTTGAAGTCTAGATACCATTGTTCTTCCAATTTCGCTTTATTGCATATTTGAATCTTCCTAACTTTCGGTGTAGTCTGCACGCTCCAACTCCTTAGAGCAGCGTGGAGAGTACAGCGTGGAGAGTACAGCGTGGAGAGTACTGCGTGGAGAGTACTGCGTGGAGAGTACTGCGTGGAGAGTACTGCGTGGAGAGTACTGCGTGGAGAGTACTGCGTGGAGAGTACAGCGTCGAGAGTATAGCGTGGAGAGTACTGCGTGGAGAGTACTGCGTGGAGAGTACAGCGTCGAGAGTACTGCGTGGAGAGTACAGCGTCGAGAGTACTGCGTGGAGAGTACTGCGTGGAGAGTACTGCGTGGAGAGTACTGCGTGGAGAGTACAGTTACTTGACATTTCTCCTTGATTGTCATAAGGTGAGTCTTCTAAAAACGCTTCCGCGTGATAATTGCAGGCAAGGTCCTGTGCGCCGATGAGCCATGCGCAAACGGAGGTCGCTGTACCGACATCAGCAACAGTGAGATTATTTGCGACTGCGGCATCGACTTCCTGGGAAAATACTGCGAAAGTAAGACTGCTAAGACACAACGAACGTGGTAAAACAAATAAACCTAATCAACATAAATATTTCAAGGCGAATAAGAATTAAAAAATTAAAAGCTTAACATTCAAGTCACAACATCCAAGAGAACCAAGTAACACCAGTGTTCACATTGTAGGACATGTTCGATGTTCCGACAACCCATGCAAGAATGGTGGGACTTGTACGAGTCTCTCTGACAACCGAATCTCGTGTGCTTGTATTCCCGACTTCAGAGGGGACCACTGCGAAAGTGCGTACCTAGTGTCACTCGCTTCATTCTGCTATAATTGTTTTATCTTTGAGCACATTTCTTATGCATCAGGCGTCCGCTACACTGGCACCAAATAGTTCCCTGGAGTTATGTTTGCGTCTCAAGAATACAGCTGGAGGTCAGCTTACACGAGCGATTTTTTCATTTTGTCGGCCGACGTGGTCTCGTGCAATATTGCAATGAAGGAATCCGTCGTTTAGACACCCTAGCGACACCGATTAGCAATGTGTCAATGTGTGGCTATGATTGTGTCGGTAGAAATGGGGGTGGGTCCAATTTGACCGACAGTAGACCACGATTTTGAAGCAGTGGCGGTGCTCCGACAATTTTGAGGTCGCTAAGTAATTGTCAAGGAAGGAGCGTCTTCGCTATTTGTGAAACAGCCAGAATTACTGCTACTGCGTTAATATTAAAACACTGGTATCATTCACGTAGATATCCTATCTGTAAAACCAAATAAAGTTGCCAGCAGTTTGTGGAATGGACTTCCTTTTTAATATGTTGTTATAATTGTTTATATCCAATATGTTATTTTTATTATTAATATTTGACAAAAATGTAATTGATTTTAACAAACATAGAAGTATTATACTAAAACAACTATTTCATATATCACCGTTTATTGTGCCATCATTTGCATATAAACCGTAACCTGCAAATTAGTCTAACCAATGCTAAATGATGTCTGTAGATGCGATGAGATGTACAGACAAACCTTGTCTGAACGGAGGACGCTGTAGCAGTATCAGCGGCGATGACGTAACCTGCCATTGTGATAGTCACTTCAGGGGGAAATACTGCCAAAGTAAGCTACAATGAACACATTGTGGTAAGATGCATGCGGTGCCATATACTCATGTGTCATACTCTTTCTCGCAGTTGCTAAGGAACCTGTTGCAATAAAGGCTAGTTTAACATCACTAAGCCGTATATATAATCGACTGTGAATAATTTTAATATAGCTTTGACTAAAAACAGCAACGATAAAGATATTGTAAAGTATATATTACGGTTAGTGCTATATTTAGAACTAGACCAATCGTAATTCGGGTGCTTTCCTAAAATGTGCATGGCTGACATTGATTAAGGAACGGAAACGAAGCGCGCGTCGGTCGCAACATTAAATATAGTGGCTGCTTTAATGTCGGGAATCAAAGTTTGAAGTTGCCCAAAGCCTAACATAATTAATATCGATGTATAATATTTATCATTTTTTAGAAACATAGCTAATATTTTCGTGGCGTCGTCTTTTGAGCACAACTTTAGACCACACGTTTATAAAGATATATTTTGTAAAGATGCAGCTGCTGATGACAGTTGCTCAGGGCGTGAGAATTATTACTATATTAGTTTTATCTTGCCAAATCTCTTTGATAATTATTCGACAGCGACTTTCCGGAGAGGCAGTATAAACGGTTGGTTCCTTCTACCAGGAGTCTCCGCCAGGGGACGTTAAAGAAGTCATTGCGTAGCGTCCGCGACGCGGCGCTGTCAATTCTTCTCGCACGAGAACTGAATGAATTACATAACATTAATTGTGAACGAAATGTGGATTTTCTTTATCCCGTGAAATGTGCATGGAATATTTCGCAAACTAGGTAAGTCACGTTGTTTTTCATCACTGCAGGACAAGTCCGATGTGCCGACAAACCGTGTCACAACCTTGGAACTTGTTTGGACTCTGGTCGGGGTGGAGCGATATGCATCTGCGCACCACATTTCTTGGGCAGTTTTTGTAAAAGTAGGTGCTTAATGGTGTTATTTAAAAAAACTATCCTCACTGAAGTAGACCGTATTCGAATGGCGTCCTTTATTATTATTATTATATATATATATATATATATATATATATATATATATATATATATATATATATATATATATATATATATATATATATATATATATATATATATATATATATATATATATATGTATATGTATATATATTTATGTGTGTATATATATATATATATATATATATATATATATATATATATATATATATATATATATATATATATATATATATATATATATATATATATAACAAAACATATAATAAAAATACCCATCCTCCGAACTGGATAACTTGGATGTTCGTAAGTGACAGTCACAATAATAATGAATGTTGTTAAATGTTCACAGAAATATCCATCTAATGCATGTACTTGTGTTTCTACGATTGTCAGCGACAGTAACGGTTGCAGGGTGGACAGAGCGTTGTGAACCCAATCCGTGCCAGCATGGTGGAAGTTGTGTCGAACTCACAAGTGGTGGAATCATTTGTAAATGCCGTAGAGACAACGGAGGAAAATACTGCGAAAGTACGATGACATTGTAATACAAATATAAAAGAAATAGAACAAGTGTTTTATTTATTTCGAGCAGAGGCGTGTCGTCGTTGTGTCAACAGCCTTTATTGTTTCTATCCTTATAAGGCGGGTGGAAATATCACCATAACTATAACATTAAAGCATAACAAAAGTAATGGTTTTCGGCCTATGTACCAATAAGAGCATAATAGAATAAAACATAACAATGTGTAACTACAATTAAGAATATATCGCCAGTGGTTTACTAGGAAACCGACATCTTAATTTCATGGGCAAAGCCATACACTTAGATAACCCTATGTCACGAGTGTCGTAGTCTGGCAATATTCGTTCGCCAAATAAAAATATATTTGATTACGCCTATTCCTATACTTGCCAATAGGATATGGCCATGCTATTTGCGTCCAAATTCAACTTATGTAACATATTTTGGCATCTGTTTACTAAGCTAGTCTTTTTCTGACAAAATAACGCGTTTGTTTGAAACTTTGCGTTGGTTCTGTATATGCCGGCCTCTTTTAATACGTCACTTGTAGTCTAGGTTGCCCCGATTTCATGGAACTACGCATGCGCTTGTCATTCGCGCTGGTACATATCAGCCCTCAGTCAACCGGAGAAATGACCGGAACCACAACAAATTCTGAGTAAACCACTGGCGTAAGTTTCATGATTTTAGTTGCACGTGGTTAGTTCTGATTATTTTATTAGGTGCATAGCCCCCAGACCGTGACTTTTGTTTCGCTTTAGATATGTCCCAAGTCCCAAAGTGACACATGTGCTACTTAGTGCTGGCACCTGGCGATTGTTGGTTACATCAAATATTCAGGAATGTTCTCAATGTGCTCTTTTGTGTGCACTATTTATAAAGTGTGTACTATATCACCCGATGGCTAGCTTGTTCCGTCTGAAGAGGTTCTAACGCTTCGTGTGTAATCTGGATGGTGTCTAACTTCGTATCCTAAAGTTGATGACACATCTTTTTTTTACAAAATACACCAAGAAATAAAAGGATATTTTATAAGCAGCTTTCCTCTTACGTGATTCGAACCTGCGACCAAACGGTTATCATTCTGGTGTGTTTTGCGGGGGCGCAGTAGGGTAGTGGCTAGAACACGGGACTTTCATTCGAGAAGACCCGGGTTCGAATCATCTTGCTGCCATTTCGAAGCTTGGGCAATTTCGTTCAATCCACCTTCCTCAGTTCCCTCGTATGATATAGCCGTAAAGAAGTACCTGGCTATAGAGACAGTGGTGGATATGTGTACGAATAGTCACAGTGTAGTAAGAAACGTCGAGTTGGATGCCAGGTCGTGAAGTGTCGAGCGCTTTCGGTAACGTTATACTTTTACAGAAACCGTCGGGTGCGCGGATCAGCCTTGCCAGAACGATGGACGCTGTACCGATGTCACCGGTGGAGGATTCAAATGCGACTGTGTTGGCCACTTCCGTGGGAAATATTGCCAAAGTAAGAAACAAGGTTCAAATTTCCATTAGGAAAATACACTGATTTATTTTACAGTTGCGCTGTAATAATATAACTTAGATATATGTGCGCCACTTAGTGGAAATTAATTGTTTCTTTGGACGTTAACAGTGTTAGTTAAGCAAAAACAAAATATTCGTTTTCATCACAAATTACATTTTATAATTTCTAGATGACACAAAAGTGCTTAGAAAGGTTAACAAACGATCTAGACAAATTAGATAAATGTTCTGAAAAATGGCAGATGTTCAATTTGGGGAAATGCAAATGCCTACATACAGGACACGGGAACTTGGATATAAACCATAATATGGGAGATACTGTTCTTGGTACTACTGTAAAAAAGGACTTATGAATAACAATAAGTGCTGACATGAAAGTTTCAGAACAGTGTGGTATTGCCCTTCAAAGGGTAATCAAATTCTTTAGTTGCTTAAGAGAAATATAACATACAAGAAAAAAGCAAATTATACCCCTGTATAAAGCGATAGTTAGGCCTCATTTAGAGTACTGTATACAAACTTGGAGACCATATCGTAAGAAGGGTATAGATACGCATGAAAGAATACATAGGAGAGCAACTAAAATGATTCCAGAACTGGGAGACCTTGGTTATGAAGAACGACTGAAAGAACGTGGCTTAGAGACAAGGCGGTTAAAAAAAGATCAAATTAAAATTAAAAACAGATTTAGAATGTTGGACTCTCGATAAGCCAATGGGTATTTGCCTTGGATGGCAATCTTGCTAAATCTTGTTCAATATAGGGGGCACAAGTGGTTCTCGTTTCGTGGTGATAGTTAACGAGATAATGCACTTCCGGTCCCCAAGTTGTGCACATCACACGTTAAATGTGCCTATGTCATTATAAAATAAACCATTGGTATTTGTATTATCACAATTTAATGCTAGCTGTTTTAATAAATAATGCACGTAAAAGTGGTATTGTTTGTTCTCTCTGTTTTAACTCCAATTGTGCATATGTGTAAAATGTTGCTGCGATCACCGTGTTGTTGGGGGCCGGAAGTGAGCATTTATGGGCAAAAATAAAACCAACAAGGCGGTTGACGAGATTTGTGTCCCCGATTGCCCGTGTCATGTGTCATGTGTGTTGGCTACTGTAGGATCAGTGCGCTGCTCTGACCGACCGTGTTTCAACAATGCAACTTGTACCGACGGAGCCGAGGGCGGGATGCATTGCCATTGTGATGATCACTACATCGGCAAATACTGCCAAGGTTGGTACACGTTGACTTAACTTAGTTTATCTACCAGTCTCTCTTGTTCTTTTATATAATACGATTTGTTCTTACGTTTTTGAATAGCTGTGATCAAATGTATGGTTCGAAACCGTGTATAACTAGTCCTACTTCTGCACGTATTATAAGTCTATACACTTCATACGTGATTGCTGATTCGTAAATGCATAGTTATTGTGTAAAGGATTTAATGAGATTTAACAATATTTGCCATCCAAGCCAAAGGCATAGATGGCAAGTGGACAAGGAAGCTATTGGCTTACCGAGAGTCCAATAATTTTCATCTACGTGTAATCCACAATTATGCCATCTCCGATACCATGGGCTTTTAACATAAATAGTAATCTTTGATGTGGCACTTTGTCAAAAGCTATCTAAAAATCTAAGTAGATAATAAAATATTATCTACTGGCGATCCCTCGTCTATCCACTTAGTAACTGTTTCCCCAAAAAACATAACATATTTGTTAAGCATGATCTCGCTTTTAAGAATCTATGTTGAGATAAATTTAGTAATATTTATTTACGCCTAACAAGGAAGTCCTCCATATGGCCTTTAAGTAACCTTTCTAACAATTTACAAATCACTTGCGTTAATCTCACTGGTCTGTAATTATCTGACTTATTTCAAGAACCCTTTTTAAATAATATATGTTTGCTTCTTTCCATTCAAAAGGAACAACTCCCTCCTTTAATGACAAGTTGAAAACTCTTGCAAGTGATATACTGATTTGTTCTACTGTTTCCATTAGTAATTTTGGAGGAATCCCATCCACTCCCGGTGATTTATTATCTTTCATTGCCTTTATTTTCTTAGCTACCATTTCTGGAGTTACAACTAACGGTCCTAAATAGTCAGATTTAGCCTCCTGAAATTTAGCATCAGCAACTGGTAATGAACTAATATCTTCTTTGGTAAACACTGAACTGAAGTAACCATTTAGGTCTTCCGCCATTAAAATCCCTGTGATATTATATTTCCAGCACTGTCTTCTAGAGGTCCAACCTTGTCTTGTACGTTTTGTTTACTCATCACATATGCATAAAAACTCTTGCTGTCTTTTTTTATGTTACATGCTAGTTTTTGCTCATAGCTTCTTTTAGATTGTCTGATTTCAGTTGTAGCTGCATTAAGTGCCTCTTTATAATTTGCATAGTCTTCTTCCTTTCTGGTACGCCTATAATTCCTCCACATAGTTTTGGAGGAATTCCATCCACTCCAGTTGATTTATTATCCTGCATTTAAAGTTCAGTATATCCTAATCATTTGGGTTCTGAGATATTGACTATCTTACTGTGGGGCGGATGTAGGCCTACATACCTTACTGTGGGGCGGATGTAGGCCTACATAAATTACTGTGGGCGGATGTAGGCCTACATACCTTACTGTGGGGCGGATGTAGGCCTACATACCTTACAGTGGGCGGATGTAGGCCTACATACCTTACTGTGGGCGGATGTAGGCCTACATACCTTACTGTGGGGCGGATGTAGGCCTACATACCTTACTGTGGGGCGGATGTAGGCCTACATACCTTACTGTGGGCGGATGTAGGCCTACATACCTTACTGTGGACGGATGTAGGCCTACATACCTTACTGTGGGGCGGATGTAGGCCTACATACCTTACTGTGGGGCGGATGTAGGCCTACATACCTTACTGTGGGGCGGATGTAGGCCTACATACCTTACTGTGGGCGGATGTAGGCCTACATACCTTACTGTGGGCGGATGTAGGCCTACATACCTTACTGTGGGGCGGATGTAGGCCTACATACCTTACTGTGGGCGGATGTAGGCCTACATACCTTACTGTGGGCGGATGTAGGCCTACATACCTTACTGTGGGCGGATGTAGGCCTACATACCTTACTGTGGGCGGATGTAGGCCTACATACCTTACTGTGGGGCGGATGTAGGCCTACATACCTTACTGTGGGCGGATGTAGGCCTACATACCTTACTGTGGGCGGATGTAGGCCTGCATACCTTACTGTGGGGCGGATGTAGGCCTACATACCTTACTGTGGGGCGGATGTAGGCCTACATACCTTACTGTGGGGCGGATGTAGGCCTACATACCTTACTGTGGGCGGATGTAGGCCTACATACCTTACTGTGGACGGATGTAGGCCTACATACCTTACTGTGGGGCGGATGTAGGCCTACATACCTTACTGTGGGGCGGATGTAGGCCTACATACCTTACTGTGGGCGGATGTAGGCCTACATACCTTACTGTGGGCGGATGTAGGCCTACATACCTTACTGTGGGGCGGATGTAGGCCTACATACCTTACTGTGGGCGGATGTAGGCCTACATACCTTACTGTGGGCGGATGTAGGCCTACATACCTTACTGTGGGGCGGATGTAGGCCTACATACCTTACTGTGGGCGGATGTAGGCCTACATACCTTACTGTGGGCGGATGTAGGCCTACATACCTTACTGTGGGCGGATGTAGGCCTGCATACCTTACTGTGGGGCGGATGTAGGCCTACATACCTTATTGTGGGCGGATGTAGGCCTACATACCTTACTGTGGGGCGGATGTAGGCCTACATACCTTACGGTGGGCGGATGTAGGCCTACATACCTTACTGTGGGCGGATGTAGGCCTACATACCTTACTGTGGGCGGATGTAGGCCTACATACCTTACTGTGGGCGGATGTAGGCCTACATACCTTACTGTGGACGGATGTAGGCCTACATACCTTACTGTGGGGCGGATGTAGGCCTACATACCTTACTGTGGGATGATGTAGGCCTACATACCTTACTGTGGGCGGATGTAGGCCTACATACCTTACTGTGGGCGGATGTAGGCTTACATGCCTTACTGTGGGCGGATGTAGGCCTACATACCTTACTGTGGGCGGATGTAGGCCTACATACCTTACCGTGGGCGGATGTAGGCCTACATACCTTACTGTGGGCGGATGTAGGCCTACATACCGTTTCACCGCAGCTTGTAACACTGACAAACTCCAAGTCGGTTAATAGAGACGTGTGCGTACATGCCTCAACGTGCCGATAAACCTCAGCGAGGGAACATGTCCCTCCTGCCCTTCACGTTTAAACAGCGGTGCCACGTTATGTCGCGCTGTAACAATCAGGGTCCGATTTGGGATAACGTCTGTAAGCCTATGATGTAACAGTTGACCCCAATTCTGAGGCAGTGGCCTATTAGCGAGCGACATCAGATGAATCCGTTGTGACCTTTCATTAAAGCTCAAAGGAGTGGCAAAAGTCAGTATTTAGGCACCAGTGTGCAGACATGTCACTTGTCTAAACGCACGCACAATTTAGTGGCGCGTTATCGCGCGACACGGTGTCGTCTGACAAATCGGGACAATAATCATCTGTGTAAACCGGCCTTATATGTACCGTATAATAACCGGGCGTGATGTGTTGTTGCAGACAAATTGGTGTGTGTGTCGACATGGTCCCTTGTCAAATATACGATGATTGAGGGAACGACGAGATGGGACGGCAGTTACTCTCTGACCGCCTGCACCTCGAGGTGTTTAAGGGACATAACTTGTCTTGCCGTAAACTACTACAAGAACTTAGAAGAATGTCATTTCCTGCGCGATACCAGCCGACGGCACAATCGCAGGTGGAGAAAACATTCGACGCTGTTCTTGAAAGAGAGACACTGTCGCAGGTCTAGTTAGCTGCATGACGTGTCAACGGTGATAGGAGCTCGCTCGCGAGTACTTGAGGACGAGTGAACGTTTGACAGTTACGTCCATGACGGTTTCTATGATAAAGTAGTTTTGGCAAACAAAGCGAACCGAAGTCTGTATTACGATATAATACGCGCGCTCGCACACAACTTATATTCGCAAGCAGCTAAATTGTTTTCTGTTGAATGTTTATATCATCGAAGTCATTGCATTTAACAATAGCGTACGATCACTTAACACGCGGTACCATACAACAAACATGCCGTTGTTGTTCAATTCCGTATTTTGTACCTGAAATTATTGATAAACTTTTCATTGGATAATTGGCCTGTACTATTCATGTTCAGACTGCACGCATGTGTCGCCATCTATCGGGCAGGTGACGAAGTATGTACTTTATGGCGGCAGATTGTTCCATAGAAACATTCATATAAATACGGGATACGGCAGTATTCCTCCCCAAAATCCGTAATTCAATATGGCTAATCCGTACATAACTAAAGATATGATAAAATGTGTCGTCCCATCAGAAGAGTTGTAGGATATGTAATTACAGGTACATGTAGACCGGTGGTCTACCTGTAAGTATCGTGTTTCACACAATTACGTAAAGCACTCAACATCTCCTGGACACAACACGTGACAAAAAGAGAATTATACATTGACAGAGAAGACCGGGGGGGGACATACTTAACTTACCGAAAACTGTTTGCTTCTGAATTTGGGATAACAGTTATTGAACTCGAAACAGCTATGCAGTACAGACACCAACGGAGAACAACTTTTATGGGATCCGTCCTCCGGAAGACTCTATGAGATGAGATGAATCCCTTTAGAAAGAGAGAGTTTGCGTTCTCTCCTCGAACTGTCGATGTGCTCTATGGAATGCACGATACCAAGCAGGACGAAAATGAAGTAGGGATTACAGACAGTGATATTCCCGCCAAGTGTAATAGGGTGTGGGACAAAGGGAGACGACACAGTTCGGGACTTGGAAAGTTTTCTTCACGGTGTGCGACTCGTCCATGCGTAGCACATGTCCGAGCGGCGCATCAGCAACTTCGTAGAAGCCACGGAGTTTACGATAATTGTCATATTTGTTGACTGTCCAGAGTAGTAGGGGCAGACTCGAGATGCAGCATTGTCGTCCATTTTCATAAGTTGCGACTTGACTTGGAATTCAGAGAGATGACTTGAGACTTGACTTGGATGTTATTGACTTGAGACTTGACTTGCCAGTTTGTGACTTGCCAAAAAGTACTTGTTATGATTGGCTAATGCTATGGCAGCGCAGCATATACCTAAATCTCCAGATCACACTTGGGACATTCAGAGAGACGACACGAGACTTGAGGTCATTATCTTGATACTTGACTTGCAGGTCAAAGACTAGGGACATGAGTGGCTATTTTGTTACTTGCCATTGAGTTGCCATTGAATCCCCGTCAGCGTTAAATCAGTAGGAAATTCATTTCGTCATCATCTGAAAACCTATCTGTATAATATTGCCTATCCTCCTTAGCTTCTTGGCACGTCCATCCATCTGTTGACGACTTTTCCTACTGTACATGGTCACGAGAATGCCTAATCCTTTGTTTTGTTGCGCCACTGAGCTCGGATTTTCCGAGGATATTGGCGCCAAAGAAGTCATTTTATTATATTAAGTAACGTTTGCTACTACCTGTAAAATTTATTTATAGTTGGAGGGCAATCGAACGATGTAGCGTGTGATTTTGACGATACGCGGTTCTGGAAGTTTAATCCTCGTGATGTCTTCGATCCAGTGACGTCGACCGATATACCTATAACAACCACTAAAACGGCCGGCGACAACAGTTTGTCGATAGTGTCTCGTTCTTGCTGGCCTTGCCCACAAAGTGACAAATGTGTAATTGTAGATATACCTGGTTAGTACCTATTAAATAAAAAATAATATAATAATATTATAAACTTTAAATATCACTGTCACTCAGTGTGACATAAGGTTTTAAAAATGTAATGGGCCAACCGGGCCAGTAACCTTAACATATTACGGCCCCTCTAAAGATATGATGGTCCAACAATCCTAGCACATTGAACCGCTGCAGTAATCTTATTAATTTTAATGCAATTAACATGTGTCGGTTTATTTCCTCAACATAAACATTGGTAAATAGACCCAGAACTATGTCGGCCAACAGTGGGTTATGAACCCGACAGAAGGTGGACAAACCACGGGCCAGCAGTTATGTTGAACACTGCTATTATTCTACTTGCTAATACTTGGTAATACTGACCAGGTAATATCAACAATGTTTAAAAACCTACTTGTGAGGGGGTTGTGGCAGGAAATGGGAGCTGGGAGGTTGGTCCTAAAATTAGTAGGAGGTGGAAGGTTTGCCTCAAAAATAGGTGGGTTGTGGGACTGGTGGGGGTGGACTCAAAAACAGGTGGGAGATGGGAGGTTCAAACCCCTGCTACACCAACCTCCAGTTTCTGGATTAAACTAATTCTTCCAGAACGAACAAACATGGCCTAAAAACAGAAAGTCAACCGCAGACAAAACTAGCGACCCTGCAAGCTCGTGTCAACCACATAACTAGAAAGAAATTATTGCAACAGTCATTTTTCAGCAGAGTATTTATTAGTCAAGCCACCTCAAACAACCAGTAACGTTTATGCTGCATATGTACATTTTGTTTGTATATACAACAAATATTAAAATCACGTAGGGCTGCTCAAGATTTTCAAAAGCATACATTTCAACATCTTACATCAGGAAATACTGTTCTAAATGTAAACATGTTTACAATAGAAACCACGGATGCTGAACCTCGTGCAGCTGGACAATGAACTGTCTCAGGTATTGAAAAATAATAATTGTATGGCCTAAATTTAAAGTTCCTATCCACCTTCGCAAGACTGTTGCATCTATTTCCAACATTTTAATAATGCATTTATCCATGTTTTAGTACTGTCCTTCACATAATGTTCACTGGGAGCTATATGTTTCAGCATCACGCTGTTGCCGTATCAACTCAGCCTCCCTTTCAACTTGCTCCTTTGCAAGGTTTTCTTCCATGAACTGACGATTTTTCTCGACAAGCTGAGGTCTGCGATCTGTGCAAGAAAATAGCAAAATAATTATGTTATTTTCTTACTACCAGCTTCAGAATTGATTGCCAATTTACCATAAATCAAAGAAATAGCGGGCATATTGTATGTCAATGTACAGTTTGTCACACTGTGTTATGTATTCACTGGTGTGCCTTAAATTTATCATAAGTCCATACTCCATAGCCCATTGCACCCAGGACCAGTTCCTACTTACTCATTGCTTATCCTCTTCGCACCCAAGCTGGGGCATAAGGTCACAGGACAAGTTTTGGTACGGCAATAATAAAATAGCAGTCATAAGATTCTTAACATTTCAGAAAGTGTTATTAAGCTATTAAGCGATGGTATATAATATTTAAACGTATAGAAGTTACTGGAATGTTTGCTTTTTACCAGACACAAACTTTGTCAGGTTTGGAAGAAAACTAAACAGTAATCCTAAATTGGTGAATTTAGGACCAAATAAGGAATACAATAAATATAATATAAAACTAGAAGTCTAAAAATATTCCCACCATTTGGATCCAAAAAATAAAATAGATTTACTATTGTATGACAGCAGAAACATATACAGATTATCAGAGGTATGTTTACAACTGTAATTGATTTATTTTGTGTAATTGCACCAATTACATCAATCACAATGAATTACGTTTTTTTTCATATTCAACTTTACCTGAAAAAACTGCAATCAAAGTGCATTGTCACACTTTTATCAACAATACACAAAACAATCCCAAGTCAGCAACACCCTTGTCATATAACTGACAAATACAGAAATACTGAATAAACTTTTTAATAAACAGTTCGTCCTGTATACATAATGCTTCTATAATAGTAAATGATTACAATGGGTAATTGTAATTGATTTGAACATTATTGAAGTGCACTTATAACTGAAATGAAAAGTAACAATGGCTTTTATTTATTTTTTACAATTGGGCCCATGCCTGTAGATTATTACATGACAACTTACACATCCACCAGATGGCGAACCGGTATGTGAGGTAGACGGACGACAAAGCCGTGAATCCAATCAATCCCGTCACTGACCACTTGTGCAGTTTGTCATAGACCATAGTTCTTGACACCCGCCCCATGTTTGTATCTGAAATCAGTGAACACACATCACTCAATTCTTTATATTGTTACATGGCACTGTAAATAACAATGTAAATAACACAGCCACACCAATTCAAAATGCTTCCCGCCGATTCAGTCATATTCATTCAGTCAAAATGCGCAAGTTATCGACCCCACCTTGCCGATTCATCCTGGCAAAGTCCGCACATGCAAGGGAAACCCCCCCCCAAAAAAGGTTGGCATTTGTAACATGGATGCCTATTGGATGACGCACATTTAATGATGTCAGAACACCATGGAATCACAAAAGCAAAGATGGCAGACAAAGTTGCGAGAATCGTAGTTCGACAATTTTTTAAGGATATTACGCTAATTTACTTCATACTGGTGATACTAAGGAGGCAGACAATCTGATTGACAATAAAATGTGCCAAGACATACTGATTAATGTGATATGTGGCTGTTAAATTATAAGAAATGATTAATTTCAATTAAGCGACAATATTTGCTGTGGTTTATATTAAATTATTATTCTAATTTAAAGCAGTCTGTTTTAGTTTTACGTATAACAACTTTGCTTCATTAGGTATACTGATCAGGTATACTTATAACTTTTGCATTTTGGTGGGGCCAGTAAAAATAGAACTGGGCGTTAAAAAAAAATGTGCCAGTTCATTTTTTTTCTAATTTCAGACACTGTTAGAACTAGTGAATTGTTAAAGTTAGATTACTGTGTGACGTCACGCAGTCGGGAAGAGATACAAATAAAGTTGGACCCCCGTAGTCCTACCTGCTCTGATACCATATTATCGCTCAAAACAAAACTAGCCATCTTAGTTTGCTATCTACCTAGATGGTGTAGCACTTTGCAACAATAATTAATTCTGAGAAATGTGTACATATATAATGTTCGTACAAGTTATATATCGGTGTACCTACTGACACGTGATGACTGTTGCTAACTAGTAACTGCATAAAAGTATCGAGGTGACCGTGAAGTACTAGACAAGAACCGTCTGAATGGTCACGTTTTAGGTGCAAACGCTTATATAACTATTACAATGTAGATTTACGCCGTGATTTATTGAAAAATAAAATACCAGAATTTTTTATCACATGACAACTTAACAAAATGGCTAAACTCACGTATTTTTCTAATAAAACGTGCGATAGATAACTCAAAGAAAACGTACTAATGTCTCTCAGCGACTCGAAGCGGATTGTTTGACACTGCTGGGACTCCTGGTGATTACCATACACACTATGTACTAACAAAATCATTATTTTTGAAACTGTTGGTTTGTGTACGACGCAATATATAAGATAACTTGTATATATGTAATTGATAAAAAGGAATTACACTTTAATATTTCACTTTTATGTTTATTTTCAACCAAATCACTGGATGCGCAACTACATTTCAAATGCACTGCTAACTTCTAATCAATTTGATTTTGACGAAAAACTGCGAGAAAGTTAGTTAATTTGTACGATGCTTGTCCTGTTATAATCTGCACATGTATTTATAGATGTACACGTGCACGTTATGTGTTGTGAAATTATTATTATAAGAAGACTGACGGCAATCCCAATCAAATGACACCAGAATGCAAATCAGTTTTAGTGGCTTCGTTTCCATGGTAAAGTGACGCGGCTTTGACAGGTGGCGCTTGACAAACCATGAATGATGGCACGAGCGGAAACAAGGAAATCCATCGGATCACAGATCAAGCCAATGTAAGCAAAATTGTGCATTGCCATTGGCATACTTTATGATGTTGTCTTCATAGTATCGCCAAATATATCATACCTCGAATCATACCTTAATTACCGTAGCCGTGGCGCAGGCTTAGCCTTAGGCTTAGCTATACCTATACTATAGGCTTAATTACCATGATTTTTAAAGGGTTTGGGGCAGGATCGAGCCTGCTGGCTTATATATAGCCCCCCGTCCCCCCCCCAATCAGTGGTTATGGCAGTAATTTTTATATTTTGTTTTGAAATAGTTTACTGTTAGTGCATTGACACAGTCGATTGCATGGTAGGGTATTCCATGGCTTGATTACTCGCTGTGAAAAGAACTTGTGGCGTGCACCTAGTCGGCTGTGGTGTCGAACTATTGACTTGTGTTCTTCCTGGACAGCTCGAATATTCTCTATGTGTTTATGTCAGTAAATAGTTGACAGGTCCTGTTAACATGTTCTACATTGCAGCAGCAATATTCTCTATGTGTTTATGTCAGTAAATCCATTAATAATCTTAAAAACTTTAAGCATATCAGCCCTTTTCCTCCTATCTTGTAGAGACAGGAGGCCATACTTTCGCAATCTTAGATAATATGGGAGCTTATTTCCAGTGTTTTATTTTCAGAAGGTCATCTGTGAATGGACGTGATACTTATTCACAAATGGTAAGTGTCCAGTGAGGACACGTAAATTATTAATCAACTTTTAGTTAAAGTTACTATGTTATTACAGTATCACTTAAAACTCCCATCTCAATTGATTTAGCCCATTGTGAATCAGGTTTCTTGATATTTAAATCTATAGTGCATGTAAATGTCTAAATAATATGCACTGTTGCTTTCATAAAAGAGTGCATTTTTTGTTACTCTCATCAAAGGAATTGAATGACTTTGATCATGAGATTGTGTAACTTTGGTCATGAGATTGTGTAACTTTGATTTTGTCGAAAGTAAATAAAACATTTTAGTATAAACAAGCTAGCATGCCTTAGGTGACCTGGTCCTTCACTATGTACACTGTGATAGAAGATTACAGAATCACAGAAAAGACAGACCAATGACCAATTGGGGTATACCTTGAAAACAGCTAATGGTGATGCCTTTTGGCATATTTGGAGAACCTTTGGAGGCCAGGGGTGAAATATCTGCTGGTAGATTGCAATTAAATATTACCTAGCAGTATAGGCCAGAGGTATTTTGTTGGTGCACTTGTTATATCTGAATATTCTTTTGATTATATGAGCAGATACTGCAGGTGTTATAATTAAGATCTTGATTTTCAAATTGTGTGAGAGAGTATTTATATTTGTGTAGCTTTTTTTGGTAGTTTGTTAAAAATACATACTGTACTTGATTGTAATTGATGCAATTACACAACATATTCCAATTACAGCTTTACAATTACATAATTGGACCTGGCCCTGGTTGTAGTCAATACTAGATATGTTCGATTTCTTGTGAAATGAGTCTGAAATTAGATTAATAAAAAATTTAATTGAGTAGGTACTTTGAAATGATGTCCCACTGTAATGGTCATAACAACAGACGTATAAAACTTCTAGTTTACAAGTATTTGCTGTTCATTACCTTGTGAATTCTCCCCACTAATTAAGATTAATTAGATTATAATGTTGTATGCTCGGGTTAGCCTTTGTTTTGGTCATTGTTATGGTATCTCATCTGATGTGGGACATACCACCTTAATCCAAGTTTAAGTCAAACCATTTCTGCCATTGGATGCTTAATTCACATGCAAAGATTCCTAAATAATTTTGTGGAGTTCATTTTTTGTAGACTGAAGTCCCCATAAAAATATTCATCCCAATGTTTTTCATCTCTATTAATAATCAACTCATTTTTTAAAAACAATATGTGGTATTGCAATGTGACTATATATTTTCAATATCTTTAAGTGTCTGATGACATTTTATTTTCAGCCTGAACAGAAGTTGGAAATCTTATCAAATTCAGGTAAAATGTTTGATGAATATTTGCTGGACTGTTTAACTTCATTTAAATTCGTATTAAATATAATTGCTATAGTGATTTTAATAAAACACACAACTTTTCTCTTGGAGTTGTTACAACATCCATGCATTTAATGTAATATAATTTGCACATTTTAAATATTGTATGTGATAATCATTATTGCACGCATCAAATATAACGCATTTGTTATGTTGATACACAGAATTGAGTCATCGGTAGTGCAGTAACCTCATTCTAATGTCGTTGCCATATGTGTAATTAGCGTATTTTGCATGAAATGTCTGTTGTTTAGTAATACAGTATTTCATATCGGTGACACTTATCAGAACATATCCGTTAGACAGTGACTTGTGTATAATAACAAGGAATAGTTTATTAGATAAGTAACTAAATATATATATATATATATGCATACATGCATGCTTGTGTGCATGCGTGTGTGTGCTAATATTTACAATTCACTGTCCAATGTATGTTTTCTGATAAGTGAAACATGTAAGTTAGACTATGTTTCAGCAGCAGATGATGTGATGCTAATGAAAAATGCAGCTGAACAACAACACAACAGGTATTTAAGGCACATTTAACCACTTTAAATATAATAAAAACCATACACTTTAAAAGAATTGAAATTAATCAGTGTGATCCAAGCGAACCAAACACCTTTATTATGTAGAAAATTTATATTTTACGATGACACAAACCCTGCTCAATTTGTGCACCTCCTTTCTTGTGGTGAAACCAGAGTGAATTCTGGTCGAAGCAGCAGCCGTGCATCCAGTGGTCATCGAGCTCCTCTCTTGAACGGAGCTGGCGATAACATCACGCAGAGGACATTGACACCAACAAAGCAGGTTTCTCTCATTGCTGTGAAGCGTAAGGATAACAGGTAGGAAATGTTGAATTGATTAAAACAAAACAAAAGTCATGGTTTTTTGGGCTATGCATGCACCTAAGAGATAATAAAAACTAACCACGTGCAACAGAAATCAACAATATCACGCCAGTGGTTTACTTAGAATGTGTTCTAAAAGTTGGAGATTCCGATCGTTTCATTAATTGATCAAGAGCTGTTATGTTAACCAGCGAAACCGATAAGCGCATGTGCAAGTCTCGAACTAACGTTGAGTTTGGATGCAAATAGCATGGCCATATCCTATTGGCAAGTATACAAAAATATGTGTATACAAATATATTTTTAATTGCAAGCTAATATTGCCAAACTATGACACTCGTGATGTAGGGTTACTTAACAGTAGGGCTCAGCCCATAAAATGAAGGTGTTTTCAATAAGGTTTTCATAGTAAACCACTGGCGTGATGTTCTTAACTGTAGTTACAAATGGTTATGTTTTCGTAATTCTTTCCCTTTAAAAGGTTATGAAAAGAATGAAACTGAGTGAAAAACTTTATTATTTTCACTTTCAGTACTTTCCTCATTTTTTATCATTGTTCTCATTTTGTTTCTTTAATTTATTTCTTTGAATAGGCATGTAACGATTATTCGATGCATCACCAAAATATGGAATGAACCAGCTATTTATTTACACAAGTAACTAACTTATCCTGAGTAAATTAGTTAATAAACAGAGTTTATCATTTCACAATCGTACATTAACAATGAGCACGTTGATAATATTATTAGTATATTTTTCATATGGTTTCACTGATTGGCTGTTACGTCATACTATTTAGTCAGTTACAGTAAAGATAACAACTTCACTGAATCAGCGAATGCTGAGCAGTGAGCACGCCATGGATAAATTCGAAATCGTAAAGCCGTCGGCTTCTTTCAAATCGGCAGCTTAGAAACATTTAAGCTTTGTGGTAACAATAAACACTGACGGTGTGAGGACCACAGAAACAGACAAAGTCACATGCACCATTTACAGGTCAGATTAAATACAGTACAAAAAAACACCATAGCATTACCAACACTACTGTAACAGTTTCTAGCAGACAGCTATTGTCAGTACTGACAATCATTTAGTTTCTGACCTAACCAACCATGAAAATTACTACACATGTATATATAATGTCATGTCACGTCATAAAAAAATTACATTCATTTATACCGATAAAAATTTACAGTTTGGTTTATGCTGAGGTGTCACAGTGTACGTGCTTCACATGAACTCTACTTGGTGTCACGGTGTCACGGTGTACGTGCTTCACATGAACTCTACTTGGTGTCACGGTGTCACGGTGTACGTGCTTCACATGAACTCTACTTGGTGTCTCCACTATAACACAATAATTCTAGCATTAAATAATGGATCAACTAGTATTTTTTGGCAGATTTGGTTGTATTAATTATATATACACACATACATATATATGCATATATATTTACATATATGTGCACATATATATATATATATGTATGTATATGTATATGTATATGTATATATATATATATATATATATATATATAATAAATGATCATAGGTGATTTTTTAATATTTAATTTATTACTAAATATTTACTTTAATGTTATTCCTACAATGGTGCATTTAAATGCACTCTTTATATGGTCTGTGCTGTTATTTTGTACTTACATCTAAACATCGGACATATTTTCATCCACTGCATGGACAGCTTTGATCTTCTAGCTCTGATCTACTTTGATCTTCTAGCTCTGATCTACTTTGACCTTCTAGCTCTGATCTGCTTTGATCTAACTCTGATCTACTTTGATTTTCTAGCTCTCACCTACTTTGATCTTCTAGCTCTCATCTACTTTGATCTTCTAGCTCTCATCTACTTTGATCTTCTAGCTCTCATCTACTTTGATCTTCTAGCTCTCATCTACTTTGATTTTCTAGCTATCATCTACTTTGATCTTCTAGCTCTCACCTACTTTGATCTTCTAGCTCTCACCTACTTTGATCTTCTAGCTCTCACCTACTTTGATCTTCTAGCTCTCACCTACTTTGATCTTCTAGCTATCATCTACTTTGATCTTCTAGCTCTCATCTACTTTTTATTGAGGTGAAACAAATATTAAAATTATGGCTTCTTGGTTGCTTTGCCAACTCTTTGAAATTCACTCCTTATCAGTGTCAGGTCTGCAGGAAACACAATAAAGATTGCAGTTGTCTGAATACTTATCCTTCTACCTTTGTTTCTTAGGATATTCGTACATGTACATGTTGACAATTTTAACATTGTATATCAATTTTGAGGTTCCAAGGTTTTAGGCACAGCAGAAGTTTTCATATTATTATGCAATAATAATTTTTTTTTTTATCTGACATGTTTAGATCAGTGATATATCTTTTATTTATGGTAGCGTCCAAATGATCATAAATATTTTATATTGATATTGATTCCCACATACCTGCCATAATATCACCCCTATAATGGCACTCCTTAAATGCACATGATATTATATTTTCAATAACACAAACATGAAATAGCACATTTTAACATGTATCATGCATCTTTTCTATTTACTCATTCTTTAATGAAATGATGTATATATTTATTTCTCAATCTTTTTTTCAACTCCACTGTCACACTTCATACTCTAGTTTTCTTGAATGTTCTCTACATCATTGCTTATCTCTGCTTTCCTCCTGACATTAATGTCTACTTCTTTTGAAGACACACAGAACATTTTAGTGATGGCCTGGATAAAGGTGACAAAGTCACTGACCGCCTGTCACATCCTGTTGTGTCATCAACGTCGGCACCCACGTCATCAACCGCAGCTGCCGAAAATCATGTGATGTCATCAGAAAATCATGTGAAGAGAGAGAGCAAGAGGTACTTGATGGGATGATGTCGTTTCAGACTAGGCCTACATTGTTTTGGTTGCATGTGTACATTGTAATTAAGTTGTGCCCATTGAAGAACTTGCTACTGCAATCAAGCTCTATTGTTCCAGAAAAGTGGTTTAGCATTGTCTTAAGTTCACAATGCTTGCTTATCTACTATTCTAGAGCAGATATTCTCTTGTATTCAACATTCATAATGCAGGCAACATTTAGTGTGTTCTCCTTTCAAGTACATACCACAATCTGACCATTGCAGTGTTTTGCCTAAACTTATAGCAGAGGTAAAAACTTTATTTCAAGATGGTGGCCACGTCAGCGCATTTACTGCATGATTTTCAGATACAGTAATTATACCGTTATGCAGTATGTAACATAAAATAAAATACATGATTCAAAAACTACAAACTACAATAAATACAATTAAATTCTTAAAATTTTTATAGATTTTTAAAATAAAATTTAGTCACAATTACTAAACTGATTGGAAACTACAGCAATAAAGAAATGATGCTGCTGCAGTAAAATGACTGGCAGTGGAAAGGACGGGGAGGACGACGAGGACGAGAGCAGTGATGAGGACGAGGCACCGGTAAAGAGGAAGGCTCCAAACCAGCTCCTCATTGAGGTGAACATGCATGCTCACATGTGTGCAAACACCCTACATGCATGCACATACGCACACACTCACACACACAACATTGCTTGTAACACAAGTTGTTTGTCGCAATCTATGGTGCATGAATTATGTTAGAGTTATGTTGCATTTTTACTGTACTACAAAGAGCTAGAGGAACTATTTGCATTATACACTTCTTATTATAATCACCATAACATTTTAATTACTACTACTAATATTTTTGGGTATAATTATTATATGAATGTGTAAAGTAAAATTGTGAAATAAGCAACAAAAAAGTATGGCTTTTCTATTTTGACGTTCACTTTCATTAGGTACTCAATTATATTGCAATGATCATATTCTTGATTATAACATTGTTACTATTTTTCATCCCATTGGAACACATTGATATGATATGACTCCTTCAATTTTACTAGTTTTATTTCATTCAAAAAGACATCAAAATGTTGTGGAAGAAGTTTTGTATTCCAACCCTTGGTCCCTATTAGTGCTCTGCACGGGCCTGCAGGCTGGGCCTCTACATCATTTTGTGGGCCCGGCCGGGCCTGGGCCTACATACTGTGGGCCCAGGCCGGGCCTGGGCTGAAAACAATTTAAACACATCGGGCTTGGGCCGGGCCTGGGCCTAGTGTGAGCGGGCCGGACCTGGGCTGGGCCTGGTCATAATACAAATATTCATACAAAACACCGATTATTACTTTATTTTTTAATAAAAACTGATTATAAATTGTAATTCCGGTTAATGAATGCTTAAAATGATTTCTTTAGTATTATATAGTTGCAAATTGAGACCTTGCGTGGACTCTAATGGCCCCATAAGTTAATTTGGCTGGAAGTAGCCAGCCCCAAATGTTTACTTTAGAAATATTTGCAGTGGCAATCAAGCCATAATTAACCATCAACTTATCACCCTTTGACCCTACCAGTGGACATTATATTGTCTAGGTGTTCCCTCCAAACATTGCCCACCTGAATGACCTGCCCACTGCCAAGTGCCCACTAGGCCACTAGCCCACTACCAACCCAGTTGGTAATTGGTATTTCTCAGCAGTCCTAATTCATTCACACTTGTACTAATTCACACATGTCTGAACTTGTCTGTCTCAGGCTAGTGACTGCAGACCTGCTGGAAATGCCACTGGATGTCAGTGCCAGTGGGTGACATTTAATTGAAATATCATATTAAATTATGTTAACTTAGTTGAGCTAAATTGGGGTTATGGCTTGCATATGGGTTAAGTCAGGGTTATATAAGCAAATCTCCTACCCTAACCATAAGCCAATACATTAAAGCCAAATATAACAAATGTTATCAAAAACTTAGTGGGCCGCGGGCTAGCGGGCCGCAGGCTTACCCATCTTTGGCCCGCGGGTATGGGCCGGGCCTGGGCCTGAAACTTCCGGGCCTGGGCCAAACATTCAGTCTGGGTCGGGCCTGGGCCTAAATTCTAGTTTGCGGGGCCGGGCCAGGCCGGGCCTGGACTCTAACTGCTAATTGCGGGCCGGGCTTGAGATCAAATTCTAGGCCCGCGCAGGGCACTAGTCCCTACACATGAGTGTTCATTATATTGTGTTGTGTTCCTTCCCATGGTCCCCACACATAAGTGTTCATCCTGTTGTGTTCCTTACCATGCTCCTACCACATGAGAGTTCATTATATTGTGTTGTGTTCCTTCCCATGGTCCACACACATGAGAGTTCATTATGTTGTGTTCCTTCCCATGGTCCCAACACACGAGTGTTCACCCTGTTGTTTTGTGTTCCTTCCCATGGTCCCAACACATGAATGTTCATCCTGTTGTGCTGTGTTCCTTCCCATGGTCCCAACACATGAAAGTTCATTACGTCATGTTGTTCCTTCCCATGGTCCCCACACATAAGTGTTCATTATGTCATGTTGTGTTCCTTCCCATGGTCTCAACACATGAATGTTCATCCTGTTGTTTTGTGTTCCTTCCCATGGTCCCAACACATGAATGTTCATCCTGTTGTGCTGTGTTCCTTCCCATGGTCCCAACACATGAATGTTCATCCTGTTGTGCTGTGTTCCTTCCCATGGTCCCCACATATGAAAGTTCATTACGTCATGTTGTTCCTTCCCATGGTCCACACACATGAGAGTTCATTATGTTGTGTTCCTTCCCATGGTCTCAACACACGAGTGTTCACCCTGTTGTTTTGTGTTCCTTCCCATGGTCCCAACACATGAATGTTCATCCTGTTGTGCTGTGTTCCTTCCCATGGTCCCCACACATGAAAGTTCATTACGTCATGTTGTTCCTTCCCATGGTCCCCACACATAAGTGTTCATTATGTCATGTTGTGTTCCTTCCCATGGTCTCAACACATGAATGTTCATCCTGTTGTTTTGTGTTCCTTCCCATGGTCCCAACACATGAATGTTCATCCTGTTGTGCTGTGTTCCTTCCCATGGTCCCAACACATGAATGTTCATCCTGTTGTGCTGTGTTCCTTCCCATGGTCCCCACATATGAAAGTTCATTACGTCATGTTGTTCCTTCCCATGGTCCCCACACATAAGTGTTCATTATGTCATGTTGTGTTCCTTCCCATGGTCCCCACACAAGAGTGTTCATCCTGTTGTTTTGTGTTCCTTCCCATGGTCTCAACACATGAATGTTCATCCTGTTGTTTTGTGTTCCTTCCCATGGTCCCAACACATGAATGTTCATTCTGTTGTTTTGTGTTCCTTCCCATGGTCCCAACACATGGATGTTCATCCTGTTGTTTTGTGTTCCTTCCCATGGTGTCAACATGTGAATGTTCATCCTGTTGTGTTGCCTTTGTTTCTTGCAGTTTGTGACAACTATCATGACAGAGGACTATGTTACAGCGAAGAAACTGTGTGAAATGAGTATGTATATATTACCCTGCTTGTGCCACTGTCACTGGTACTGCTAGTTCCACTGCCATTCTATTGTTACTGTTGCCACTCCTGCTGCTAGTGCCACTGTTACTGTTACTCCCTAGATCACAGCGAGCATCACGCCAGCAAAGCTGGTGAAGTGACCATGTCAAATTAACCTAGGTGTATATGTCAAACAGATCAGTACCCAATAAACTGTTTTCATTCGACTCCCCAAGGAAGGGACCCAAGCTGGGGCTAACATAGGAGTTTGTAGTAGACTACAAAGATCCCCACCATGGCTGCTTCCCCCATCCCCACTGTGACTGCTTCCCACATCCCCATTGTGGCTACTTTCCCCGTCCCCATCGTGGCTGCTTCCCCCAACCCCACCGTGGCTGCTTCCCCCAACCCCACTATGGCTGCTTCCCCCAACCCCACCATGGCTGCTTCCCCCATCCCCATTGTGGCTACTTTCCCCATCCCCACCGTGGCTGCTTCCCCATCCCCTCAATGGATGCTTTCCCATCCCCACCATGGCTGCTTCCCCCAACCCCACCGTGGCTGCTTCCACCAACCCCACCGTGGCTGCTTCCCCCAACCCCACCGTGACTGCTTCCCCCATCCCCATTGTGGCTACTTTCCCCATCCCCACCGTGGCTGCTTCCCCCAACCCCACCGTGCCTACTTCCCCCATCCCCACTGTGGCTACTTCCCCCATCCCCACTGTGGCTACTTTCCCCATCCCCACCGTGGCTGCTTCCCCCAACCCCACCGTGCCTACTTCCCCCATCCCCACTGTGGCTACTTCCCCCATCCCCACTGTGGCTACTTCCCCCATCCCCACTGTGCCTGCTATTGCCTGCCAGACTCGTGTGTCAGTTCTATGCAATGTTCATAAATGCCAAAATACAGATATATTATTTTTGTTCAGGCAACTAAAAAGTTACATTGTTTACTTATGTTCACCTGTGTTGTTTACTGTATTAATACTTGTGGTTATAGGGAATATGCTGGTGTTTCTAGTGTGTTGTCAATGCTAATGTTTGTTTAGCTGCAGGCATTTGTTTTAATATGTTGAATATTCACACAGTAAAATTTTCAAGGAAATTAATAAGTGTAATTAATATTTTAAACAATTGTACTACGTATTTGTTTAATCCTCATACTTTGTTATATCTCTTTGCAGTTCTCATTTATGAGCCAACAAATGAAGAAGCCCTGCAGTTTCAGCCTCTCATCAATGAGAAGATTCAACTCGGTAGGTTGCTGAGGGTTGTGCAAAGATTGGAATATGTGTGAGGAATTCCAACTGAATAGCATGTAAATATGCTATTTAATGGTGAAAAATAGTGAAATAATTATGATTCATTGGCATTGAGCTGTGAGTACAAATTAACATCATACTTATGTCAACGCAAGCACTTAGCCACTCAGACAGGACACACTTCTGATTTTACCTCCACTACAGAAGAGTTCTACAATGAAGTGTCAACATGCACATCCTGTGATGATGACCTCAGCATATATATGCAGAACCCACACGTGTCTAACTTTTACATTTTTCCACATTAGATGAGGAGCGAGAAAACGAGGAGTCGGATGACGACTCAGACAGCGATGATGATTCTGATGACTCGGACAGTAGTGATAGGTAAATAATTAGTCAACTCACTCATAATTGGTCAGTCTCATTAAATGTCAGACCATAACTCTGAATGAAATGTGTATGTTTCTCCTGTGTACACATTCAATTATGTATCTCCTAGTGAAAATCGTGTTAGAAAATAACAGATATAAATTGCAAACTAAAACTGAATCCTGTTTACGTGTTTGTTCTTCTTTCAAAATATTCTCTGTTGTGTCACAATTTAATTAAAGGGTTGGTTCACTTCCAGAAAACTAATTTTAGTAAAAGTAATTGAACAGTTAACAACATCATCAAATGCCAGTGCAGTGAAGTCATGCTGTACCTTATGAGCAGATAAGAAATATCATCTGACAGTTACATGAAATACATCAGTTATTCCACTTAGGTCCAGTATAAGTACCAATGAGATAAATTACCTTGACTAAAACAGAATTTGTGTACATTGAAATACAAAATATTAAGATTCAAGAACTTCCTAGCTCAAGCAGCTATGATGGGTGTTAAATGCAAAAATCTCAATTTTTCTTGTGACAATTTCAATCCGTGCACTTCCATAACACTGGGCCACAGAATGAAGAAAAGTGCACTTCCACAACACTGGGCCACAGAATGAAGACAAGTGCACTTCCACAAGATTGGGCCACAGAATGAAGACAAGTGCACTTCCACAACACTGGGCCACAGAATGAAGAAAAGTGCACTTCCACAACACTGGGCCACATAATGAATAAAAGTGCACTTCCACAACATTGGGCCACAGAATGAAGACAAGTGCACTTCCACAAGACTGGGCCACAGAATGAAGACAAGTGCACTTCCACAAGACTGGGCCACAGAATGAAGACAAGTGCACTTCCGCAAGACTGGGCCACAGAATAAAGACAAGTGCACTTCCACAAGACTGGGCCACATAATGAAGACAAGTGCACTTCCACAATACTGGGCCACAGAATGAAGACAAGTGCACTTCCACAACACTGGGGGGGCACAGAATGAAGACAAGTGCACTTCCACAACATTGGGCCACAGAATGAAGACAAATGCACTTCCACAAGACTGGGCAACAGAATGAAGACAAGTGCACTTCCACAAGACTGGGCCACAGAATGAAGACAAGTGTACTTCCGCAAGACTGGGCCACAGAATGAAGACAAGTGCACTTGCACAAGACTGGGCCACAGAATGAAGACAAGTGCACTTCCACAATACTGGGCCACAGAATGAAGAAAAGTGCACTTCCACAACACTTGGGGGGGGCACAGAATGAAGACAAGTGCACTAACAAATAGAAATGTAGAAAATGGCTAAAATTGGTTGTAATTAGTTAGGACTTGGTCTTAACCAATTATGACATTAAAAAGATATTTTTTCACTGTGTCTTGTACAGCATGATTGAGTGCAAAACAAATGGGTGAATTGTGTCAGTCATGTGGTGTCCACATAATCTGTCACATGACGAATACATTTACTACCGACTGAACTTTCTTATGGTGTATAATTGTTCATGGTACATCTTTAATAGTAAAGTGGCCTCACCATAATAGAAAGGGAGCTACGAGGAAGAACCACTGGTATGTTGGTTGAGACCAAGTCCTAAGTTTGCTAGGAAACCAGTTTTTAGTAATGTTCTGCCCTTGTCTACATTATTTTGCCCAGTATTATGGAAGTCCACATCTGGGAGTGACAGAAGTCAATGCTATGTTGAGCTGATGCATCAATCACTATTTTCTTCTGCTTCAGCTCCACATCGGACCAGGAAACAGACAAAGAAACAACAAATGCAAAACAAACAAATTCAGAGAATCAGAATAATTCACATTGCTGCAACCGAGCCACTTGAATCCACAGATGAAGTCACTCACTAATCAAGGATGTCTACTGTATATAAAACATTTGAACAAGTTACATTGCACCTGAAATGCATTAGTAAAATACATGTATAATACAAAATAGCTCCATTAATATGATGGTGTAATGTCTTAGCCAATTATGAGGATACATATTGTATACAACTATCCTGCTCTCCATTAATTTTCCACGTATTATCCAATGTTTTCAGGAAGATGACTACTGACAGCAGCTATGTGATACTGGTAGAAGTGTTTCCCTATATGTCTGTCACCTCAGGTTTTGTTTTGCGAGAGATGTGGCTGATAACTGTATGACTGATGTGTGAGATCTTACAATGTTTGCCAATATACAACTGAACATTAATGTGGCACATTACTAGTTTGTGTGTGTGTGAGTGAAAAAATATAAGTAAAGTATATGTGATTTAATGGTGACAGTGTTGCACTGTATAAATAAATGATATACAGTGTGACGTACTGGTGTTGGAACTGTATACACGCACACAACACACTCATATAGACATGTGCATTTATTTATATACACACATACAAACATATGCATATATTTGTGCATTCACCATTGTACCATACATATATACACATACACTGTATGCATGGATATATGCATGCAAACATTCATAAAATGTGCTATGTTTGCTACATTCCACCCAGCATATTGTAATGATGTACATCAAAGAGCCTTCTTTCCACTGTGCTGTATTGATGACTGTCATTCCAGACTTCCTCCAGCTTATCCGTCTTCTCACAAGTTTTGTCCATCAGTGCCAGTACCATTGTCTTCATGTCGCACACCACTTACTGGACTGCTCGTCAACATATCAATTCAGTTAATATTTATATTATGTCTTATGCCACATCTTGCTTTGCTTTCTTTCATTGGTAATCAGTTCACTCCCATGCACTCCACGTGGCCTTACAAAGCGGCAAACTTGTACGTTGCTTCAAGTTGTAGGTACTCACCCGAGTCGTACTCCAGTTGCCCATTTTTGTGACTTACGACTTGACTTGGAATTACATTAATTATTAAGAATTTATTATGATTGGCTAGTGTTGTTGCAGGACAGCATCCGCCTAAATGTTCCGCTAATAATTACTGCAGACAAATCACAATATCCATGGCGATCGATGAACCCTTGGGATTTTACTTGGACTTCAGAGAAATAACTCGAGACTTGACTTGGACTTGGAGGTCATTGATTTGAGACTTGACTTGACTGCTACATTAAGTAAGAGGTAGGGGATTTACAAAAGAGAAGATTGAAGCCGCAGAGAAATGTGTGTATGATGTACAATTTGGACCATTGTTACTCTGTTCACGTATGCAGGCATGCAACCGACGCGCAATGCTTTGAGGTTTCATATTATGCGTGTGCACCACGAGACACTGATCCCGCGGGGGGGTACTCCCTACTCCCGCGCAAATGCCGTTTTAGACCATTTTTGTCTCTGTCCGAAGAAAAAATATAACTTCTCTCTTTGTGCCCCAATTAAACCTGATAATTCTCTTTTTCATCGAAGAGGAAATTTCCTAATGAAAATGTTCCACCCGGGTTTACCTTACACTTACAGATATCAGATAAATTGTTCAATAATTCTCTCTTGGTGACCATAAATTTCTCGATTTCTCTCTCCATGGGGCTCTGGCGGCACACCCCACCGCTTTGGTATGGCAGTACCCCCACCCCCTGGCAATGATCCTGACGCTCGTTGCACAGAACCAATTCTGCCTACACAGCACATGGTGATGGGGTGTGAACGGCCGATCCTAATCACATTAAGTGCAATTCGTGAAGCCTGTCAGGAAGTCAGATCTAGCTGCTCTTGTCGCAGCTCGTGCAGAAATGTCCACTGTAGATGCCGGGAGGCCAAACTATTCTGCACTGCGCTGTGTGGATGCAGTAAATACACATAGCAAATACGCCGATGGTATTCCAACATAACTGTTTATAATCCGAACATCTGAAGAAAATAATAGCTTTATTGCTGTTGTGTGGTCCTTGCTTGAAATAATAATAACTTAATAAGGCCTAACTATAATACTATATGTATATGCATCGCATATCCGTATTCACCTAGCCACATCAATTGAATTCATGCCTTAGATTCCTAATATACTGTGTTTAGCCATTCAGGAAATGCCTCGTGCTCTTTTTCCGTATGATTTTTTTGGAAAACGAGGCTAGCCCTGTCTATAACCCCATTTATTTAGTCAAGACGCCTTCGTTTTTAGTGGCGCCACGTGGTGTGACAGCCATTAGTTCCCGTAAATAAAGTTGTGCCACCTGCCGGAAGCTTGTAAAACATAGTGAAGCTACCTAATTGTTTGATTGACAGCAACCACCGGCATACGCTGACAGCTGCTTCGTCTCGTTCATTTATTTTTCGCCCGACTGTTAACTAGGCAGTCGTTCGCAGGCGATGTCGGTGCTTTTTAAGGATGACGATTTTTCTAGAGCTTGCGACGAACTTGATGTACCAAACGTTACAGATTACGAGTTCTTCACAGAAACGCACGATGTAAAAATATACAGGAAATACAACAAGGTTGGTGGGCGATAATACTAATAATACCTTCAATACCTGAAGTTCTTTGACCTGGTCTAGCTTATTTAGGCTTCCTTCCTGAGTTATCCTAGACAGCTTTCCGGAGATAGCTATGCTATAACTTTTTAAATTATGGGATTTCGCACAGTGCATGTGTTGGTTCACTTAGAACGTTTAGAACGTTTCTCAAGACAAGAATCCATTCGTTTTAATATGTGAGATTATGACAGATAAAAAAGAACACTGAAATAAATGAAGTTAAGATAAATTTGGGATAGAATTAAGATGAGATGTAATAAAACTGAGATATTGTCATTAAATCATATTCAACAGTCAGATACATTTACCTGTTGTCAATGAAATTGTAAAAAGTTACTTTAATTGATTCATAAAACGTGAGATATACCTATAAATTCCCAAAGGCACTTTCCAAAACCATTTTGTGGATTTTTGCCAGTAGATGTCAGGCCGCGTGACATCATTTTGGCCAAACAAACCAACTTCGCCTAACCCGGTCTGATTTATTGGCCAAAGCCTTCGGATTTACACCGTAGTAAACAAATGCCCAGGATCAAAAACTACAGAAATAACATCAATGTAAATGTATTTACAATAGTGTTGTTTTGGTAGTTTTTAAATTCCATGTTTAGTTTGTACAAGCTAGTAGACAGTCGTCGAGTCTAGCTTAGCCCTGGCCTAGGCTTGGAAGTTGGACCAGCGGCCTACTTTGTCTTTGCATTACTCAGTGGTTTGATTAGGAATATTGGAACACGTGGGGAAATATGTGGACACTGTGTCAATCTAACTTTTGAGTAGAGCTGTCTCGCCTTTGCATTAGCTTACCCTCTGCGATTTTGTCGTAGCACAGTGCACAAAATGCCTCTCAGTCTATGCTAGCTATTATTTAAAATGTATATGTTGCAATGTTTTAATAGTGTTTCAAATAATGAAACTGATGTCACACCCAACTTCATTGATTTTGCCCCACTGCAACATATAAATAAGCTTTTAACATATGCAGATGTTCTATGTTGCTATGGAATGACAGAGTTAGTTATGTTCATTTGGCCAGAGTGACATCACACGCCGACTCCGTATGGACATTGCCAATTGAAATATCAAATCGCTTGGGGCTTCTTTGCCACTAATATAATTACCTTTTATTGAAGAGTAGCCAAAAACATTATTTGTTAATGTTACTAATTGTTACTAATACAATGTTTGTTATCCTGTATCACGATTTCTGGAACATTTGTATATGATCTTTAAGGATTTGTAAGATTTTAAATATGTTATTTATTTCCTCTGAATATTAATTTAGTCGGCAGTTGTCAAAATGTCAGATATGTTTAAAGAAGTTTAAAGGTACAGAAGTTTGTAATGCAGGCCTATATAAATTCATGTTGCATTTGAATGAGTCCACACATGTCAAGTCATGTCTTGGAATTAATATCTTGGGCTGAGTTTCAGCTAAATTTTTAATTCACTGATTTCTGTGTGGTAATTCAGTGCCTGTTGGCCACAGTGATTAGCCTTTGTTGGGGACATTCATCACCTTAAAGTAGGGTGCTTAATGGTAATACAATGGTCTAAAACTACAATTGTTGGCTCACTGCCACTGAACAGACAATTATAGTACCTTTGATTGCCAGGCAGCGGGCCTGTATAAACACAATGCATTGCAGGATCAGGTGTCAACAGAAGTAAAACACAGAACTTCATTTAAATTAGGGACATGGAACAATAATGTATCCATGACAAAGATAGTTGAAGTGAAACAAGAGGCATGTTTCTGGAGCTATGCACCTAAAACTAGTAAAAGAGATAATAAAAACTAACCATGTGCAGCTAAAATCAAGAATATCTCGCCAGTGGTTTATTCAGAAATCAGAATGTGTTCTACACGTGGGAGATTCCAGTCATTTCTCCAGTTTTCCAAGGACTGACATGTTCCAGCATGACCGATAAGCGCATGCACAGTTCTATGAAAATCGGGCACAGTACCAATGCAAAGTAGGAATATTGGAACACGTGGGGAAATATGTAGACACTGTATCAATCTAACTTTTGAGTAGAGCTGTCTCGCCTTTGCATTAGCTTGCCCTTTGCGATTTTGTCGTAGCACAGTGCACAAAATGCCTCTCAGTCTATGCTAGCTATTATTTAAAACGTATATGTTGCAATGTTTTAATAGTGTTTCAAATAAAGAAACTGATGTCACACCCAACTTCATTGATTTTGCCCCACTGCAACATATAAATAAGCTTTTAACATATGCAGATGTTCTATGTTGCTATGGAATGACAGCGTTTGTTGATGTTCATTTGGCCAGAGTGACATCACACGCCGACTCCGTATGGACATTGCCAAGTGAAATATCAAATCGCTTGGGGCTTCTTTGCCACTAATATAATTAGCTTTTATTGAAGAGTATCCTATTGGCAAGTAAAGGAATATGTGTATATGCAAATGTATTTTCTTTTGGTGAGCAAATTTTACTAGACTTCTACACTCATGACATAGGGTTATCTAACAATATGACGCAGCCCATGAAATTGGGATGCTGTGTGTTCAACAAGGTATTCCTAGTAAACCACTGACATTCTTAATTGTAGTTGCAAATGGTTATGTTCTAGTAACTGTCATAGGGGCATAGACCCAAAACCATGACTTTTGTTTCCGTTTAAAGATTTACTGCTTCAGCAAAGAATACCTCATACCAATAATACTGCTTACCGTTACTGATATTAAACAGACGTTTCCACCCACCCTATGGCAATGATTCCAAATCTGATTCCAACACCCATTTTTGAATCTAGTTCCAATACTGATTCCTCCTGTGCTATGGTGAATCAGATTCAGATTCTTACATGCTTTTTTGACTCCGATTCCAATATTTTTATAAAGACCAAAGTAAACACCAAACATTGTCACCCTTTGTTGATTTACCATAAAAACAACAAAGAACCCTTGATATACAGGGTATTTAACAAGAATTAAGGCGTTACGTTTCATTCGTGGGGTCATAGATTAATCCCTGAAAGTTTGGCGCCCGAGGTGCAAGGCGTATAGGAGGAAAACATGTGCTAACTCGATTAATTTATAGTTAGATTGTGATGGCTGATGTTCAGATCATTTTGGTATGTATGTGGCATGTCTGATTGATGACACAGGTCAGCATATAATGATCTCAATCTTCAGTTTCTATCCTCCACACAGCCCCTTCTGGGGTTAATGTAGGAGTTTGTGATGCACATGCAGAAGGTGCCCATGACATGAAAACTAATTTTAAAACAAAGTGGTGCAAATAATACACGTGGTTAAAATCAAATTCCCTGCAGTCAGACGAGGTAGGCTGGTAGCGGACACTGCTCACAGCGCAACGAATATTAAACCATTTATGGAATTTGATGTTTCATATCAAGTTTTGATCTTGTTAATATTGTTGAACATCGAAACTGTGACTAGTTAACTAAGATAAATTAACTAATATTAATGCAACCTCTGGTTGCATATTTTATTGATGGCAGAGGTTGCATATTTTATTGATGATAATAGTAAAGGTCTATTACAACTATTCCAACAAGAAAACTTGTTTTAAAATCGCAATATATTTTTCTAATAGCATTGATATCTTTTATCTTTTTAAATGCCCAAAGCTGAATTTGCACAAAAAAAACATGTGCCTCTACTGATGTGTTGATCTCATAATGGTTTGATAACTTTAGAGACCACGCTGCATGCTACTTAACCAGGGTTTTAATTTGTTTCAGGAATCATGCCTGTACCAGTACAAGATATATGGAGCTCTGAAGAATATCAGCCCTGAAATCTGTGCTCAGGTTTATATGGATCTGGAATACCGGAAGAAATGGGACACGTATGTTGTTGGTATGTTTCTGTGATGGTGTGATCTGATTATGAGATAATAATTTTAATTCAAAGCATTTATACAAAACATTGTTTGCACATATAAACTGTTTTGTAAATTTGTTCCCAGTAAGTGAAGCTAAGTTTTGTTTGGACATCTACTATTCCCTCTCCCTTTATTTTGCCCTTCCCTCTGTTCCTTATTTCTTTCTCTAATCAGCAGAGGATGTTCCTATTTTGCCAAATACAACTTTGCCTACTGATATTATCCCCACTTTGCCTACTTTGTATGAGGCTGCATTAGGATAAATATCCCACTTTGTCTCCTGTATTAGGATAGCTCTCCCACTTTGTCATTAGAAAGCGGACCCCGTCTCATACTTGAAGACAACTGTTAGTTGTGCACTTAACTGGATTATGTTTGCATTTTGGTGGGGGGAAAATTATTTGAAAAATAATCAGATATTTGTTTTCTCATAATAAATTAATTTTTATCCAGATGACTTTTTTATGTGCAAGTGTAAAGACAATATTTATCAAAATCACAATTAAATGTTTACATTTGTATTAAATGTAAAAATTTGTAAATGTAAAATAAGCTTTGTAGAAAGCTTTGCAGAGTTTTTCTTGACTTAAGTTTTAGTTCTTTTAGTTATTATTTATTTATATACAACATCACTAAATCCCAAAAACCTTATCATTAGATTAACTAGTGAGTTAATCATATGGTAACCATATGTATTAATTTTAATGCAAATATGTCTATTTACTTTTTTCTCTCTTTTTTGTCTAAAATTAACATATATTTTATTATATTATAGGTTTGACTGCCTTTGTTTCAGCATTGAAAGAAGTAGAAGATGATGGTGAAAAAGCCATCTATTGGAAAGTCAACTTTCCATTCCCTCTCTCTAACCGAGATGTATCCTTGTTAGTATTCAAACACTGTAATAACGCAAATTTTATCTAAACACAAAACCATAAACTTTTGGAGGCATGCATAATAGACAATATTGACAACACGTACGACACCTATCGGCAAAGAATAAAACTACGTTTGGAGGTAGTTTTGTGATGTCATTATGACCTCATTGCGATATGTTTGTGATGTCATTGCGATATGTTTATGAGTTATGACGTCTTTGCGATATGTTTGTGATGTCATTGCGATACGTCTGTGACGTCATTGCGATATGCTTCTCTTTAATGCCTGAAACTGGTTGTTTTAGAAATTGGCAATAAATATATTTTATTTAAAAATTATTATATCAGAAAGAGGTTGTTTTACTTAGGTAAATGCATATGAATTCAGTTTTAGTATCTGCTGTCATACAGTAGACATTATTTATAACACGTACAACACTTGTTGGCTAAGACTGAAACCATGGTTCAGCGGGTTGTGGAATGTAAACAAATCTAGTGCTAATGCGCATGTGTCACGAATATCATCTATTCATCAAGCCTTGATTTTGTACTATTAAGAAATCAGTATAACTGTACTTGTATTATATGTCTATGCTGTAATGAACTCACAGTGGAAGTGAAAAGTTCAATTATTAAAACTGAGGTTAAGGAATAGTAAATTTTAATTTAATAACTAGCAGTACACACCGTCCTCAATTTAGTGACAATTTATGTGATGTGTTAACCAATATACCATTGTGCACATTAATAAAATAAAAGTGATACTGCTAATGTTACTAGTAGAGTAACTGGTAATGTTACCATTGCAAGTGCTATTGAAACATTGAATGGTTATGAAGGTATTGACAAAGATATTGTAGCGGGTATAGCCGTACTATAATTTGAGGACATAAGGCAGCATTAGTAAAACAGTGTAGATTAGATATGACATACTCATTCTCCTAGGGGATATATGAATGGTACAAATTATCCACTGATTGTATTAATCCTAACAGAGTGAATCAATTTAAAAATAAAATTGAGACACCTGGTAGGTGTATTCTTCACCCATGTTTTACAACTGCTCTCCTTCATCTGTGGTCATTTCCTTGACAAGATGCAGTACGTCTACAGACGAGAATTACGGCAGCTGAATTTTAAGGACAGACCTGCATGGGTGATACTGGCGCAGAGTGTAAAGGTGGATTCTGTGCCGCCACACAAGGGCGTTGTACGTGTCGAGGATTATGTACAAAGCATGGCCATCACGTCTGACGGAAACATAGGCACAAAGGGTAAGTCACGTGTTTATTCCTTGATTTAATTTGTTTAGTAATTTTTCAGTGTTTCTAGGCACAATTGAATATTTATGTACATAAATATGAAATGTGTCTATTTAGTCGAGTTAAGTTTATAAAGTGTGAGCCATTAAAGCTAAAAGATTTCAAAGTTTTGTAACTTACAGTTACACATACATGCATACACACGTGCACACATACACACACATGCACATGCGAGCACACACACTCACATGCACATGCTTACATACACAAAGACATGCATACACACGCACAATCCCTGACACTCCAACATTGCACGTGATTGAACTGATAACTGTTCACTTGTCTCTTCTTCTCATAACTCTATGTTAGCCACATATAAATGTGGCTAGAGTAATTTCGAGCTGTGATCACTATTGCATGGGAGCGGATGATGTAGTGCTGGTTCGGGTCCGTGTAGGTCAGAATATGTCGCGTTTGATTAGTTAGGCAATACATTAGTGCATAGACTATATGATATCTAATAATAAGGACTATATAATTGTTCTATGTTGGCATGGTGAGAAGGCACTGTCTAAACCTTTCTACTGATGGTTGGCTAACTATTTCGCATGAGGTGACAGCAGCTGTGAATGACCTTTTGCCTTCGAGGACTACTTCTTGGGTTCGGTTACTCAGGAAGCTTTGGATCTAGTCCAGTGTATTTCCTTGCATGCCGTAACGACATAGTTTGGCTGCCAGATGGGGATGAGACACTTTATCAAATGCTTTAGATAAATCCAGCAGCACAACGTCGATCAGTTCAGCGTCATGGAGGCCCTTGGCTACGTCATCAACTGTTTGGATGAGCTGGGTTTCACAAGATCTACATTTGCGGAAGCCATGCTGATAGTCAGTTAGTATGTTGAGGTTTTCCAGGTGGTCCATGAAGTTGCTGTGTATGATGTGCTCCAGGGTTTTGCAGGAAATGCTCGTTAGAGAGATAGGTCTGTAGTCTCCCTTCTTGTAGACTGGACTAACCCAAGCATGTGTCCAATCTACCGGCACGGTGCCTTGTTCATGGGATGTCTGGTAGATGAGCGACAGTACTGGTGCAATCTCAGTGGCATAGTCTTTCAGGAGCCCGGCAGGAATTGCATCAGGTCCAGTGGCTTTGTGGGGTTTAACTGCTTCGAGGAGTTTTCTCATGCCAGTTTCACATACAATGATATCTGGAAGACACTGTATTTGCTTGTTCCTAGGTTCGGCACGTTGCTCTTGCCTCCGATGAGAATTGGTTATTAGGAATATCAGCCTTAGTCTGGCTGTCGCTGTGGACAATGCCATTCTTCTTGAGTGGGGATACTCCGCTGTTGTCGTTTTTCTTGCTTTTGATGAAAGACCAAAACTTCTTCGGATTGCCCCCATTCTGGTTGCAGCCATGATTGCCATCAGGCAATCATGACCCCTCCACTCTGTCATTCCTGAAAGGAGGGTCATACCCAGGTGGCATGAATTCGCTACTGTTGATATTGGGCTTGAGCCAAGTTTCACATGCAATTATGATGTCAGGTTTTGCGTCCTCTACCATATACTGAAATTCAAGCTTCTTTGCGCTGATTGACTGTTGTACATCTTGTTGTACACCTTGTTGTACACTTGTTGTACATATTGCAGCCTTCATCACATACTATGACAACCCGGGAGGAAGCATCCCCACTTGGCTCATCAACTGGGCTGCCTCTGTAAGTCTCCCCAGTAACTGGCCTGTGCACAGTTTGCTGCAATTGTAATTATGTAATTTGTAATTAATAACAATTGCAGTGTACCTGTAATTGTTTTTTGGATTGTAATTGTAATTGAACTTTTATTGTAATTATAATTGGCCATTGTAATTTACCATTACAATTGAACTTAACCTGTGCAGCAATAATGCATGAATTCACCAAAAACATAGTGAAGCCATGTTTGAAAAAGATCAGTAATGGTAAATGTAATCTTCTTTTTATAAAAACAATTTACTATCGACTATTGCTGTTGTCCCTTTATGAAGTATTTAGTTGAAGCGAGTGTAATTCTAATTGAATTTGTAACAAGCTGTAATTGTAATTGAGCTTTTATGATGGTCTGTAATTAAAATTGTAATTATAATTGTCTATTGCGAACAACTAAAACATATTGAAAATGAAACTAAGGCATATCACATGTGGCAATCACATGTGTACAATATGGGAAAGATCTGACGTGATGATAATACAACATTCATGTAATTCTGTCCTAGGAATATTATGGAAAAACTAACGTGATCCAACTAGTGGACATCAAGTGGGGTTAGGCTCAAATGGTGGTATTTGCCAAACAACTGCAGCCCCTGTTATTAGTTTTTGGTAACTAAGAAATTGAAAGAATACTGTAATTTCTTTGTTCTACCACTTTTCCCACTCAGCCAGAAAGAACTGAATTTAAAGTTTTATTGTCTTTAAATCCTTAAGTAGACAACATGAAAACACTACTTTGCTTGTCTTTAAAACTGTTCGCACTGCAAATTTGAACATGGAACATGAATAGACAGTTTGCATGCACATGCATGTTTTCATAAACTGAAATGAGTTGAATTATATTATGGTGTGTTTGTTTTCAGAAAGGAGTTCCTACATTTCTTGACCAGATGGATAAAGCATGCAGTGGCTACACAGACTACCTGAAGAAACACCCCAAGAATCACAGCCAGTCCAACGGTTGTATATAGCACGAGTGAACAGAAACAAATGTAGGAATTCACTTTTAGTGCGCAAACACAAAATAAAATGTTGGTATAGCATTTTAACAATTGCGTAAGTGAGATTACGAGTCAATGCATGTCAAGAAGGAGAGACAGTAGAGGTATATAGTGCAATTTTGATGGAAACAATTAATTATGCAGTTCTGTAACAAGTAGCAAAGTAAAGTAACTTGGTAAAAGTACCACCCAAAAAAACTACTTAAGTAATAGTAAAAAGTACTTTGATCAAAAAGTACTTAAGTAGAAAGTATAAAAGTAAGAAACACCAAAGTAACATAAGTGAAGTCAACATTTTATTGTCAAAGTTACATACAGTGTCACATGCAGTGTCACATGCAGTGTTGCATGCAGTGTCATATGCAGTGTCTCATGCAGTGTCACATGCAGTGTCACATGCAGTGTCACATGCAGTGTCACATGCAGTGTCACACAAACGCTTTGTTTAGTCTCAGCAACAACTGATTTTCAAAGTTGGTGTCGCCAAGACAAGCATGTCTTGGTGTGAAGATCAGGCCTGCCACGCTAAACAGGCGCTCACATGCAGCACTGGCTGCCAAAGGAGTGTTCAGTTCGACAAACAGTGACTTCAACTGTGGCCAGGAATTCAGTGATGACAGGTGGATGTGGTGGCCCACAAGGCCTGCAGCCAAGTATTGGTCTAAATTATCAGTCGCTGATGAATTTCTCTTTTTTGTGTATTGAAGAAGAGATCACCTTTATCGTCATCACTGTTCACTGAACTGTTAAGTTGTTGTGGCCGGGCATCATCAAGCTAACTTCGAATGTATCGCATATAAGCAGAATATAAAATATTTTAATGTGGAAAACAAAATCAGACAACACAATCAAAGCATGTCAGGGAAAGGCAACAACTATCCATTTAGCCACTTATGTCAGGGAAAGCCAACAACTATCCATTCAGCCACGTATGTCAGGGAAAGGCAACAACTATCCATTCAGCCACTTATGTCAGGGAAAGGCAACAACTATCCATTCAGCTACTTATGTCAGGGAAAGGCAACAACTATCCATTCAGCCACTTATGTCAGGGAAAGGCATCAACTATCCATTCAGCCACTTATGGCAGGGAAAGGCATTAACTGTCCATTCAGCCACTTATGTCAGGGAAAGGCATCAACTATCCATTCAGCCACTTATGTCAGGGAAAGACAGCAACTATCAATTCAGCCACTTATGTCAGGGAAATGCAGCAACTATCCATTCAGCCACTTATGTTAGGGAAAGGCATCAGCTATCCATTCAGCCACTTATGTCAGGGAAAGGCAACAACTATCCATTCAGCCACTTATGTGAGGGAAAGGCATCAGCTATCCATTCAGCCACTTATGTCAGGGAAAGGCATCAACTATCCATTCAGCCACTTATGTCAGGGAAAGGCATCAACTATCCATTCAGCCACTTATGTCAGGGAAAGGCATCAACTATCCATTCAGCCACTTATGTCAGGGAAAGGCATCAACTATCCATTCAGCCACTTATGTCAGGGAAAGGCATCAACTATCCATTCAGCCACTTATGTCAGGGAAAGGCAACGATGATTGCCTTCTTGTCAGCCAGGACAGTGGCAAAATGCTCTCTGATCCCTGCAAGCAGGGCATCAACGAGAGTGTTACAGGATGTGGCCTTCTCCGGATGTTTCTGCTCCATCACTGCCGTTAGAACAATGGAAAGTGTGAAAATATCGGCAACATAAAGTATTGCAAAACTTTGGAAGTACAAAAGTAAAAAAGTACTAAACAGAAGTACTTTGTTGCAAGTAGAAGTAACCTCCCAAAAATGCACTTCATTACAAGTACATTAAAAAAATCTACTTAAGTACTGTAATGAAGTAAATGTACTTCGTTGCATATCAACACTGCAATTATGTAACAAAATATAGTGTTTTACAGCTGCAACTATAGTAAATAATAAATAATGGCATTATAAATGTTTACAGCTGTAGTGATAATTATGTAAATATAAAGCTCAATTGTAGTGTGGGTGTCACGTCTAAGCAAACTGGATTGTTGCCGCAGAAATGCAACATTGCTGTTTGTGATAGGTGTACTTTAGTGGTTATTCTGCTGGGGAGTATTGTACCAGCACCAAACTGGTGGATACAGGTCATCCAATTAATAATGTAAGCTTTGTGTGACAGGTATTCTGAGGATTAGCCTGGTTTGAATCATTGACGTATACAAATATTCATATGTACGTATATACATAGGTATGTGTGCTTACATACATAAATATGCATGCGTATGATCATTCCAAGTCATATTAAATATACATTTATGGTTGTATATGTGTATATTATGTTAGTTATAGGTATATTATATACCCATGGCTTTCATGTTTCCAGCGGTTTTGTGATCAAACCAGAAAGAAGAATATTTACATTTATTCATCTTTTCTGTGGTCTTACAGACTTGGCGTGGACTAGTTACTCTGGTACACATTTTATTTATATGCAAGTTTACATATATATATCACGTAGTCCATGTTTTATCAATTTTTGGACAATGTACGGATGATTACATTAAAATTGTTAATGATATAAGAATAATTCTGAATTAACCATCACATCTGCTTTCGCATGCAGCAGAAGCACACACCAATTTCTTTATGTAAGCGACGCTTTTGTTATAGGGAAACACTTGTGTAGTTTTCTTCATAGATTTCTTGTTTTATCGGGGCTGTTGTGGAAGTGAAATGAACTCCACATTCCAATAGGTTATTATGCACTTATTTATATCTATGCATCTCGATAGTTTTACCCTCAGGTATGCATATAAAATTACAGTGTTTCAAAGCGAAACAAAAGTCATGGTTTTCGGCCTTTTCAACTACAATTAAGAATATTACGCCAGTGGTTTACTAGGAAAATGTTGAACACACAACATCTTAATTTCATGGGCCGTGCCATACTGCCAAACATCATGAGTGTGGATTTCTAGCAATATTCACTCAACAAATGAAAATATGTTTGTATACACCTATACTTGCCAATAGGATATGGCCATGATGTTTACATCTGAACTCAACATATGTAACATATGTTGGTCTTTGTTTAATAAACTAATCTTCTTTCTGGCAAAATAACACATTTGTTTGAGACTTTTTATTGGTTCTGTGTATGCCGGCCTCCCTTAATACATCAATTGTGGTCTGGGTTACCGTAATTTCATGGAACTGCATGCACTAATCAGTCGTGCTGGTTAACATGTCAGAGAAATGAAATGTTTGGAGAAATGACCGGAATCTCCCACTTTTAGAATTTTAGAACACATTCTGAGTAAACCACTGGCGTGATATTCTTGATTTTAGTTTCATGTGGTTAGTTTTTATTATCTATGCATAGCCCTAATAGCATGACTTTTGTTTCACTTTAAGTCAGATAAAATGCAATTTTACAATAAGGTGTTTTAGTTTATTATAATTTCAAACTAATTGTATGTATGTGTGTGTGTATATATATATATATATATGTATATATATATGTATGTATATATATATATATATACATATATATATATATATATATATATATGCAGGCTTTCGCACACATTATATGAATTGTTTATTTTTATTGTTTCAACAAAACCATAATATGTTATAATAATTACTTAATATACATGATTATTCACTGGATACAGTTGACTGTGATATTTGGTAGTCTTCAGTTATAGGTCATTTAACTAGCTAGCCTAGTTACACAAATAACAAGGACATTACAGAGGTGCCACGTCTCCTGTTTGGGAAGGAAATCTTTCTTTGTAAATTTTGTAACATTTCCTTCTTGTTTTCTAAATAGTCTTATTTTTTAAGCAATTCCACATTTTCTAGAAAAAGTTGCTACATATTGCATAAAATGGCAAACTACAGAGCTTAATTTTTTCAAATATTTCCGTATTGTGGGAGGGGACCCATTCTCCAATACCCTCCTTTAATTTCATCTCCAGCAAGAGAATCTCCTTCCTCCTAGTTTGTTACCTTAGCACCTCTAATGTCATATAAGTAAGTATCATTATACATTTGATCACGTTTGACATTCTGAAAACGAACACAGTGATTGCAGAAATATCTTCCGACACATTATTCCAACTGTTCTACGTTTTTGCACGCTAGGTGTAGTGTTACAAAATGTAAAACAAAATTGTGATGTAGTTTACTTCAGTACCAATGCATCATTGTTTTAACAAACTATGCCATTGAGGCAGAGTGCACATGCTCACACCTAGATATGTTTAATGTATGTGACTGAACAATGTGTGCTGGCCATACATAGAACATGTTTTCACAGCTAGATATGTGTCAATCTATTTGACTTTTTCAACAAAGTGTGCTGACTATGCATAGAACACGTTTTCGCAGCTAGAGCTGTGTTCATACTTGTGTTCGCAGCTAGAGCTGTGTTCATACTTGTGTTCGCAGCTAGAGCTGTGTTCATACTTGTGTTCGCAGCTAGAGCTGTGTTCATACTTGTGTTCGCAGCTAGAGCTGTGTTCATACTTGTGTTCGCAGCTAGAGCTGTGTTCATACTTGTGTTCGCAGCTAGAGCTGTGTTCATACTTGTGTTCGCAGCTAGAGCTGTGTTCATACTTGAACAGAACAGTTTGAACAGAACACGCCGTTTGTGCAGAGTGCATGACATTGACATGACATTGACATGACATTGACATGACATTGCATCTGCAGCTTGTGCTTGGCTTGTACATGTGTTGTGTGCACTCCCTGTTTCGAAACAAATAAACTCGTTGAACATATGCAAAATGTCTCTGAATCAATCAGTATATATTTATATTATTAATTTTTTTATCAATATGGAGAATAAAAATCGACGACCGATATTGATGCCCGCCTCAGACTTCAGGGGTAAAGGAGAGAGAAGAACGAGCAACATTTCATAAATAGACACTGTGCAGTAATTATGTAGTTTTCAATGGCGTATTTAGTTGTGGGATATTGGGCCATGCGCCATTTTAGCATAAAATGTAATTTTTTTGTATGTAATATGTTGCGCCACTACATGGTGGTAGCATGGAAAGCAAATGGGTGACTAACCCCCCCCCCCGGTCTCCCCCATGTGAGATCCCAGCTACGCCACTGGCTGTTGTGTAAATACTAACTAGTTTTCAGACAGCACTGTTGTTTCGACGGACTGCCCAACTGTGATAGGAACTTAGATCAGCGGAGGGATAAGGGACAAGGGATAAGGCAGATTGCAGGGGAGAGACAGGGAAGCAAGGATGGTAGGGAGGAAAGCAAGGAAGAAGAGATGCATGAGGCACAGTTGGAGAGAGCTGAACTAATGGAGGCAGAACCGGGTTCCGTGAGAAGGCGATGAGGGAGGAAGTAAGGTCCACGAGGGAGCGCGGAGGGAAATGGGAATGGTGGAAAGGGGGAGGTAGGTAATGAGGTTTGGGGTGATTGGGGATAGGCGTTCAGGGACAGTGCTATTTGGAATGACGTTTATCCGAGCTCAGAATGTCGCCACGATGGTATTCTATGGTTATTTAGTAAACACGTAATGACTACAGCCTGTATATGAATGTTACATTTTGCGTAGTCCTTGGAACAGGAGAAAATCATATTTGTTAAAGTCGTCTTCACTTAGATTGTTCAGTAGCGGAAACAAAGCCATCTGGTGGCAAGAAGATTGTTCAGTAGCGGAAACAAAGCCATCTGGTGGCGAGAAGATTGTTCAGTAGCGAACACAAAGCCATCTGGTGACGAGAAGATTGTTCAGTAGCGGAAACAAAGCTATCTGGTGGCAACAAGATTGTTCAGTAGCGAACACAAAGCCATCTGGTAGCGAGAAGATTGTTCAGTAGCGGAAACAAAGCCATGTGGTGGCGAGAAGATTGTTCAGTAGTGGAAATAAAGCCATCTGGTGGCGAGAAGATTGTTCAGTAGCGGAAACAAAGCCATCTGGTGGCGAGAAGATTGTTCACTAGCGGAAACAAAGCCATCTGGTGGCGAGAAGATTGTTCACTAGCGGAAACAAAGCCATCTGGTGGCGAGAAGATTGTTCAGTAGCGGAAACAAAGCCATCTGGTGGCGAGAAGATTGTTCAGTAGCGGAAACAAAGCCATCTGGTGGCGAGAAGAAGTCACAGATCACAGGAACAGGTCCAATGTCGGATTTATTCCCCGTCAGTATTATGGTTCTGGTTACATAAGCACAATCGCATGTCCTCGGCGACATTCACCGTCAGCCAATCCACACCGTTCAAAACAGCAACATTAATTCATACACGGGCATCACCAAACGGGTTCGGAAGGGTTGCATGAGCCCCTTTGCCTCCATTTGTGTTTGTTTGTTTGTTTGCTTGCTTTGGTAGACAATAATGCAGTGGTACTTGAATGAAGTGGTGAGACTGAATATATTACTATTTTATAGCATAATGTATGGTGCATTCAAGCAGCAAAAACAAGCGTTGTCGCACGAGACAGAAGCTATCGTTCCTTGTACTGCACTCATAAATTCGAGTCCCCCCCCCCGTTAAAAACAAGCGGTGTACATATAATAATATATGCATACATGGAAACACGATGTATGCATTCTCAACGCGCATATAAAACATTTATATACGTATATACATACGTACATACATACATATAATATTATATATAATAATATATGCGCACTCACGCGCGCTCGCACACACACGCGCGCGCACACGCGCACACATGCGCACGCACACATGCGCACGCACACACGCACACACACACGCACACACGCACACACGCACACACGCACACACACACACACACACACACACACACACACACACACACACACACACATTGGAATTCTTTCATAATTACGTTGATACACTGATTCATCACTCTCGATGCGAATCAGTGATTGCTATCCCGAACAATATTGGTAGTGTCTACATATTTGCAGCATTGACGATGATTCGGCAGCCTTACCGTGTCGCGTATACTATTGTGCATTGTGCTCCAAGAACCTCTGATCTGTCATATGGCGGTAATACAGAATATTCTGGTTGAAGCCCATTGTCACAAGCCCAGAGCTTCTTTACTACCAACCTAAGAGCTTCATGAAAACGTATTTCATCTAAAGAATAGAGCTAGCATTGTTAGTGACTGAGAACTGCGCCTTGATGCCAGTGAAGTGTGTTCATAGTGTGTATGAACGCTACGTGAAATAGTGTGTATGAACGCTACGTGAAATACCAGCCTAATGTTTGCAGTATTTATCGCACATTACATTTGCATCCGCACATTGTGTTGGCGTATTCAGTTCACGAACATTATAGCATGTAGATCGCTCATCAGCGGGACTTCGTCTTCGTGGTTGGACAGCGATCTCCCGTAGGTGCTGTAGAAGCCGTGGGCCATATGCGGTTTTGTGCAGATGGAAGTGTCATCTTGCGCGCAGGTCTTGACTGGTCGACAGCGTTGTCCGCGCTAATAAAGTTCTCCCGTTGTGTCATCCTCCAGCATGACGACTCCTGTCTGGTTGTCAAGCAGGCTCGGTGTCTCCAGCATGCGGACACCTGCGTCGTGGCCTAGAAGGCTCTGAGTCTCGTCACCCTCGCCCTGGAGTTTTTTGTTTTTCTCTGCAACAACATATACTGTGTTTACAACAACATATAATGTGTTTGCAACAACATATACTGTGTTTACAACAACATATAATGTGTTTGCAACAACATATATACTGTGTTAGCAAGAACATATACTGTGTTTACAACAACATATACTGTGTTTGCAACAACATAATATTATACTATATATAAATCATGTTACAGAATATAAATTAAATCTATTCTACCATCTTGAAAGCCCAAATGTGTTCAGAGAACCGCGTGTTCTTTTTACCGACATTCAAACTAAACAGATGATGGTCAAATTGTGTTAACACATTGTGGTTAATTGTAGCACATTTGGGCTCTTGAGATCAGTGGCGTGTCTAGGATCTAGCAAAGGGGAGGCCACGGGGGGGGTAAATTTAGTCACCCATTAGCTCACCATGATACCATTTAGTGGCGCAACAGGTTATGTACAAAAAAGCCAAAGGGGTCATGGCTCAATGCCCGTCCCACCTAAACGCGCCACTGGGCGAGATGTTAGAATGCTTGGTTTTGCGGTGTACATGGACGGTTATATTGCTACTGTGCACATTCCAGAATGTTTATTATTTAACGAGGAGGTATGGTGCACTATGTTTTGAGGTTACTGTTAGAACGAAACACTAAATAAGTATAATGTTACCATAAAACTGGTATCGACACGGGGTTTGGTGATTGCATCATGTAAGTTATATATGTTGGTTATACCCGCAGCAAGAAGCCAATCGTTTAATGTTTATCCAGTTTATAGCAAAATAAACATGATCATTTGTTTGTTTCATTCGATTATTTCGGCCACACATTGCTTGTAATTATTCGTTTGGTGAGTTAAGTCTTGTGTAC
>OY759263.1:57957341-57972341 GCA_963662155.1 Lamellibrachia columna
ACAAAACAATAGACAAATCCCTATGCAATGACTGAACTGTAATTAAGGACAACGCCTACTGCAATGATGTAATTAAGGACAACACCCACTGCGATGATATAATTAAGGAAACGCCCACTGCAATGATATATTTAAGGACAACACCCACTGCAATGATGTAATTAAGGACAACGCCCAATGCAATGATGTAATTAAGGACAACGCCCACTGCAATGATGTAATTAAGGACAACACCCACTGCAATGATGTAATTAAGGAAAACACCCACTGCAATTATATATTTAAGGACAACATCCACTGCAATGATGTAATTAAGGACAACGCAAACTGCAATGATATATTTAAGGGCAACACCCACTGCAATGATATATTCAAGGACAACACCCACAGCAATGATGTAATTAAGGACAACGCCCACTGCAATGGTGTAATTAAGGACAACGCCCACTGCAATTATGTAATTAAGGACAACACCCACTGCAATGATGTAATTAAGGACAACGCCCACTGCAATGATGTAACTAAGGACAACACCCACTGCAATGCTGTAATTAAGGACAACGCCCACTGCAATGATGTAATTAAGGACAACGCCCAGTGCAATTATATATTTAAGGACAACACCCACAGCAATTATATATTTAAGGACAACACCCACTGCAATGATGTAATTAAGGACAACGCCCACTGCAATGATGCAATTAAGGACAACGCCCACTGCAATGATATATTTAAAGACAACACCCACTGCAATGATGTAATTAAGGACAACGCGCACTGCAATTATATATTTAAGGACAACGCCCACTGCAATGATGTAATTAAGGACAACGCCCACTGCAATGATGTAATTAAGGACAACACTCACTGCAATGATTTAATTAAGGACAACGCTCACTACAATAACATAACTAAAGACACCGATTACGGCAATGACAGAACCATTTACAACGTCCATTGCAGTGACTGAACTAAGAAAAATCCCCGCTGCAATGACGGAACTACGGACAACGTCCACTGTAATGCCACAACTGAGGAAACCGCCCGCTGCAATAACGGTACTTAGGAAACCAACGTCCACTGCAATACCGATACTAAGGACAAGGCCCACTGCAATGGCGGTACTAAGGAAAACGTCCACTGCAATAAATATACTAAGAACAACACGCAATGCAATAACAGTATTAGGACAACGCCCACTGCAACAACGACAATAAGGAAAACGCCCAGGCCTATGTATGCAGAGCAAAGGGAACTAAGGACAACACCCACTGCAATGACGGAACTGAATAAGAGGCCAGTTCGTGCATGCGTGTGCGCGCGTACTCGCACGTGCATGGCTGCATGTGTGTGTGTGGGGGGGGGGTTACTTGACAGTTTGTACACACTTGCGAGGGCAACCCTGATGCTGATGACCTTTGTTGCTAAGTGACGTCTTCCTTTGATTATGTTGTGCACTCTCATTATCATGTAGATTTTCGTGGAGACCATGTATTTCGACAACTTCACTTGCATTCCGCTGAGCAGTGGGCCGTAAGGAGGATTCACGCGCCATTCGAAGTGAGGTTTGGGGTTTGCGTCGGCGTGCCCTGTGATATATTCGCCGACATAGTTGGTGGAATTGTATTCGACCCACACATGCCTTGGTGCGTCTGCAATGTTAGTACATATGCGGTCAGCTGCGTAGCTATTTCGACTCGCGGAGAACTTCCAGTGGTGTCACTACAAATTGTCATACTTGATATTTAAACTTTTATGTGCAATTAAACATTGGATTTCCTCATATGTATTACACTTGTGATCAATTACATTCTAGTTAAATGTTAACAGTCCCAAAACACTAATCACGAAATATTTAGCAAACGTAAGCTCGATAGCCCTAGTCTGTTGCTGGCACTTACATTTCTTTAGACCCCAAATTCTGAAATGCGACTTCGCAGCAACCAATTGGGCTTAAATCTAAATTGAATGTCACTGGTATAGATTGTTGTCAATGCCGAAGCTTAGCCATTGGGTTTCCCTTTTAAAAAAAGGTTGCCCTAACTAGTGAGTCTTGCATAGTTTATCCTATCTAGCGAGTGTTGCAAAGGTTACCCTATCTAGCGAGTCTTGCAAAGGTTGCCCTATCTAGCGAGTCTTGCAAAGATTGCTTTATCTAGCGAGTCTTGCAAAGGTTACCCTATCTAGCGAGTCTTGCAAAGATTGCTCTATCTAGAGAGTCTTGCAAAGGTTACCCTATCTAGCGAGTCTTGCAAAGGTTACCCTATCTAGCGAGTCTTGCAAAGGTTGCCCTATCTAGCGAGTCTTGCAAAGGTTACCCTATCTAGTGAGTCTTGCAAAGATTGCTCTATCTAGCGAGTCTTGCAAAGATTGCTCTATCTAGCGAGTCTTGCAAAGGTTGCCCTATCTAGCGAGTCTTGCAAAGGTTACCCTATCTAGTGAGTCTTGCAAAGATTGCTCTATCTAGCGAGTCTTGCAAAGATTGCTCTATCTAGCGAGTCTTGCAAAGGTTGCCCTATCTAACGAGTCTTGCAAAAATTGCTCTATCTAGCGAGTCTTGCAACGTAAATCAAATAACTTTCATTTTACATATCCAAGGTGTGTTTAGTTTACCTGGTAGAGGCTTTCATCAACGTGTCACGTTGATTTCATCAGTACCTATGACGCTTGATGATGTCATCGTACACGTGAGGCAGTTCATAATTGCCCTCGTCTCTGTTGATGGGTGTTGTAGTTTTTCTGATCCAGATGGCTTCTTTGATGTGCCGGATTCTTCGGTTGGGTTCCTTGTCTACAATGTTCACTCCCTCCCAGTCTATGATGTGGTTTTCAGTTGTCGCATGGTCTGTAAGGGCGGATTTATTGATGGTAGACATCAATCTTTTTTTTCCCGCTCCTTGTGTATTTCTCTTTTTTCGTGTTGTCTACATCCTTTCTGTGTTCCTCCAGTCGTGTTTTTAGTAGTCTTCCTGTCTCCCCAATGTACTCAGCACCACAGTTCTTGCATGGTATATGGTACACCAGTTCACCCTGTTCTTCTAGCTCTACTTTGTCTTTGGGATGTACCAACAAGCGCCTGAGGGTGGTGTGGGGACGCATAGTTGTTGCTACTCCATATTTCTTCAGTACTCGGTGTACTCTCTCTGAGACCCCCTCTACATATGGGATGACTACTTGGCTCCTGTAATTTCTGTCATTTGTTTTTTTCTTGTTCTTTTTCTTCTTACAGCTATCTGTCACCTTGTTCAAGGCCCAGGATTGATAGCCACATACTCTTAGAGCTTCTCTCAAGTGTTCCACCTCTTCCTTCTTGTCCCCCTCCTCTGAAGTTATCGTCTCACACCTGTGCATAAGGGTTCTGACCACTCCTAACTTCTGATGTTTGGGGTGGTGGGACGCAAAGTTCAAGTATTGGTCGGTGTGTGTCTTCTTCCTGTACACTGTAGACTTCACACTGCCATCTTCCTTTCTGGTGAACTTCGCATCCAGGAAGGGCATGCTGTTGTTCTCTTCATCTTCCCGCGTGAAAATGATGCTCCCTGTGGGGTCTACAGTGCTCATGTGTTGTTGTAATTTCTTTGCCTTTCCCGTTTGTACAGGCAAATTACATCGTCCACATATGACGTCATCAAGCGTCATAGGTACTGATGAAATCAACGTGACACGTTGATGAAAGCCTCTACCAGGTAAACTAAACACACCTTGGATATGTAAAATGAAAGTTATTTGATTTGAAAATGAACTATCCTGAAGAATGTTCAGTAATAATGTCTTGCAACGGTTTCCCTATCTAGCGAGTTTTGCAAAGATTGCCCTATCTAGCGACTCTTGCAAAGATTGCCCTATCTAGCGAGTCTTGCAAAGATTGCCCTATCTAGCGACTCTTGCAAAGATTGCCCTATTTAGCGAGTCTTGCAAAGGTTACCCTATTTAGCGAGTCTTGTAAGGGATATCATTTCTAGCTAGTCTTTCAAAGGTTGCTATATCTAGTGAGTCTTACAAAGGTCGCCCTATCTAGCGAGTCTTGCAAATGTCGCCCTATCTGTTCACTCGCCTGTATAAATGAGTACCTGGCTACAGACAGAGGTGAATATCTGAAAGAACAGCCTTCGCGCAGTAATTGCAGTTTGGCTGAATACTTCCTAGAGAAATCGAGATGGCGTTTGAATGAACAGGTCTGCCAGGGGTGAAGTGTAAAGCGTTCTGAACAGTCCCAAGGACTGGATACCGCGCTATATAAGACGTACCTTTACCTATCTAGCGAGTCTTGTAAAGGTAATCGATAAGACGTATAGGTTACTTACAGACCACGATCAAAGGTCCGCAAGTCAAGCTGTATGATAACCTCGGTGCATTTGTTTCATCCAGTAACTGCAATTGTTGACCACACAAACATATTCACGTTTTGCTATCGTTTCTAAAATCAATAGCTACGCTGTAAATAGCATAATATCCGTTTTCTTGGAAGCTTAATTTATCTTCCACATACATTTAGGAACAAGTGGAATGCCATGCATGTGTGACAATGCGGTCGATGGGCTTCTCTGAACAGCTGGGATTCAGATCTCGGTAAACATGATACCACCAAAACGCGGGAATGGCGCACGTTGCATAAAGACAAAGATTATTATATTTCGGATATCCTGATAGTGCTGTGTAAACTGCAGTCCATCCAAACAAGTTTCATGACATGTAATATATCAGTAAGCGCGTCTCTGCCATGGTCTCTAGCTGCCATGGTCTCTAGCTGCCATGGTCTCTAGCTGCCATGGTCTCTAGCTGCCATGGTCTCTAGCTGCCTTGGTCTCTACCGGCCATGGTCTCTAGCTGCCATGGTCTCTACCGGCCATGGTCTCTAGCTGCCATTGTCTCTAGCTGCCATGGTCTCTAGCGGCCATGGTCTCTAGCTGCCATGGTCTCTAGCTGCCGTGATATCTAGCTGCCTTGGTCTCTACCGGCCATGGTCTCTAGCTGCCATGGTCTCTAGCTTCCATGGTCTCTAGCTGCCATGGTCTCTAGCTGCCATGGTCTCTAGCGGCCATGGTATCTAGCTGCCATGGTCTCTAGCTGCCTTGGTCTCTACCGGCCATGGTCTCTAGCTGCCATGGTCTCTAGCTGCCATGGTCTCTAGCTGCCATGGTCTCTAGCGGCCATGGTCTCTAGCTGCCATGGTCTCTAGCTGCCTTGATCTCTACCGGCCATGGTCTCTAGCTGTCATGGTCTCTAGCTTCCATGGTCTCTAGCTGCCATGGTCTCTAGCTGCCATGGTCTCTAGCTGTCATGGTCTCTAGCTGCCATGGTCTCTAGCTGCCATGGTCTCTAGCTTCCATGGTCTCTAGCTGCCATGGTCTCTAGCTGCCATGGTCTCTAGCTGCCATGGTCTCTAGCTGCCATGGTCTCTAGCGGCAATGGTATCTAGCTGCCATGGTCTCTAGCTGCCATGGTCTCTAGCTGCCATGGTCTCTAGCTGCCATGGTCTCTAGCTTCCATGGTCTCTAGCTGCCATGGTCTCTAGCTGCCATGGTCTCTAGCTGCCATGGTCTCTAGCTGCTCGTATTGAACGGAATAGGATAGATAGTGTGGCAGGGATCCCAACCTCCAAGCTCCCACCATTGTTGAGAGTGTACCTATTTTTGAGGCCAACCTCCCGCCTCCCACCAGTTTGGGGGACCAATCTCCCGCCTCCCACCAGTTTGGGGGACCAACCTCCCGCCTCTCACCAGTTTGGGGGACCAACCTCCCGCCTCTCACCAGTTTGGGGGACCAACCTCCCGCCTCTCACCAGTTTGGGGGACCAACCTCCCGCCTCTCACCTGTTTGTGGGACCAACCTCCCGCCTCCCACCAGTTTGGGGACCAACCTCCGACTTCCTGCTACACCCTCACATAGGTCTGATATAAAGCAACCGTTCAGTTGCGAGCATTTCCTCAAGAATCGTAGCTGTTTCATTGTTTGGTTTACATTAATGTTGTATCAAAAACACATGCCTGTCTGTCGAAAACGTTTGGAGAAGTAATGTTGTGTAACACAACACTACCATAAGGAAGCATGTGGGAATGTTGTGTAACACAACACTACCATAAGGAAGCATGTGGGAATAGAATAAGCACATGACGTACCATCACTGTGTTATTCGTCCGTTCCCAGTAGAGCGACACACGGAACACGGAACCGTTGTAAATCTGCGACACTCGCAGTGAGATGGATGAAGTTACGAGGCCGGAATTCGTGTTGAGTGCCTCGAACTTTACGTGTTTAAGTGTGTCTTCTACGCGTCTGCCACCTGGGCCTGTCCACGAGAACGTCGGGGACCACTTTCCCTTGTACTTCGCCGAGCATTCCCAATTGATCCTCTCTCCGTCGAGTGCCTCCAGCTCGCCGTGTAGACAGGTGCACTTCGGCGTCTCGACTTGATGACAACACAACACGTTTAGGCCACGATCTGCGATTGATTTTACCTGCGTTAACTACATGATCCGTTAGCATATTTGGAGTGATTTCATATTATTTCGTCTTACTCGTCTATATGACTTACGATTAATTTGATTGTATCTGATCAGATTACCAGGAAATATTCGGCTACAAATTGTATGAAGCCCCAAAATGGCGCCAACTAAAAACATTTGCCGAAGGTAGCCGTACAAAAGGTGCGGAATGTGTGCACGCAGACGTATGCATAGTTATTCATGTGCTTGTATGTGGGTGTACGTTCGTACATACATACCACAACAAACGTTACTGAGCATTAGCAGGCGCACAGAAAGCAAACAAAAATATATAACACTATTCAGATTTCCAACTTAGAAAATGCAGCGTGCTTTAACCAGAGTCGCGTATCACGCACCACAAGGGAAATGTTGTGTCGTCACATCTCCCATTCCAGCAGCAGAGGCGCGTGGAAGGAGGGGATACTGGGACTGAGTGGACATCGGGGACGGGACTGTCGTGCTTACAGTGTGCGACAGACTTACTCAGAATGACGAGCTCCATATAGTGCAAGACTGTGTTGGTGTTCGAGCTACTACACATGTATCTGCCGGCATCTCGTGTTCTAACGGGAGATATGACGAGAGAGCGGACGCCAACGCTTCCATCTGTTGAATAGTGGTTAACGCCGTATTGAGTCATTATCTACAAGCAAAACGAACACGTATACGTACGTGCTATATACGTACGTGCTATATACGTACGTGCTATATACGTACGTGCTATATATGTCACAACAACGGTTTAAAATCGTGGCTTGCAACAACACAATGCATTTGTATTTACGAAAATTTTTTGTTATAAGCAATTTCAACGCAATGAGCTTAATTCGTTTAGCAGCAATGATTTATAGTAGGCTGATGTTGAACAGGATTAGAATACCAGGAAACCAAGATTTCAATCAATATAAGTGAAGTCAAAATGGCTGTAGAAAGGGGCAGAAGAACTGCTAAGGGTATTATGTCATATGTCGGATAATAGAATAAAGGAAATATCGAAGCATCCCACTTCTAAGTCATGCTATGGAGCCGCTAAAGAGGAGAGTAAATGGGAGGACGCGGAACAGGGGGGGGCAGGAATTAGGCGAAGAGCAACAATGAGTAAAACGTGGAAGAGGGACGGCAGATGGGATATTTTAATTAAGACAGTTTATAGAAACGATGGCGGAGATGCAATGGAATATGGCACTGGGATTTGTGAACCTTGAGCAGGTTATGACATGGTCCCGAATGCGATGGTTATGGCGACACTGAGATAAGCGGGAGTGCCAGAAGCAGAAGCTAGGAATGTGGAAGGAATGCAAGATAGAACAAAACGAAAAGTAGTGGTTTGACCTGGTGTGTCGGACGAGTATCCGGTTAACATCGGGTTGATGCAAGAAAGTGCGCGTAGTCCATTGTTGTTTATTGTGTGATGAAATTAACCAAAAGTAATATCAACACGAATAATGTTCCCAGGATGACGATGTAGGCAGAAATAGATAGATAGACAGACAGACAAACAGACACGCAGGCAGACAGACAGGCAAGCACGCACGCAAGCACGCAGGCAGGCAGGCAGGCAGGCAGGCAGGCAGGCAGGCAGGCAGGCAGGCAGGCAGGCAGGCAGGCAGGCAGACAGGCAGACAGGCAGGCAGGCAGGCAGACAAACAGATATATCAGATATATCAGGTATATATATATATATATATATATATATATATATATATATATATATATATATATAGAGAGAGAGAGAGAGAGAGAGAGAGAGAGAGAGAGAGTGTGTGAGAGAGAGAGAGAGAGAGAGAGAGAGAGAGAGAGAGAGAGAGAGAGAGAGAGAGAGAGAGAGAGAGGAGTTGACCATAATAGTGGAGAGGAAAGAGTTTAGAGGTGGGTGAGTGAGTGAGTGAGTGAGTGAGTGAGTGAGTGAGTGAGTGGGTGGGTGGATGGTGGGTGGGTGGGTGGGTGGTGAGTGAGTGGGTGGGAGGGAGAGTGAGTGAGTGAGTGAGTGAGTGAGTGAGTGAGTGAGTGAGTGAGTGAGTGAGTGAGTGAGTGAGTGAGTGATCTACGCTTTCATCACTATAGTATCTACGCTGCCCACCACTATAGTATCTACGCTGCCACCACTATAGTATCTACGCTGCCACCACTATAGTATCTACCGCTGCCACCACTATAGTATCTACGCTGCCACCACTATAGTATCTACGCTGCCACCACTATAGTATATAATCAATGGAGACTCTCACTAAGACATAGCATATGTCGCTAGCGTGAGGGCCACCTTACGTTTAATATAAAAAAATATATTGGGAATCTAATTTAAAATCTGCTCGCCTGCCTAAATAGAATATCAGAAAAAAAGATAATATAATGACAAAACAGATGTGGTGCAGCAACTATGCAACAACTGTCGAGTGAAAAAAACACGCATATACATACATGTATAGTATCTCTGCTATCACCACTATAATATTCCACCACTATAGTATTTATGACGCTACCACTCTAGTATCGACGCTGTCACCACTACAGTATCTACGCTGCCACTACTATAGTATCTACGCTGCCACCACTATAGTATCTACGCTGCCACCACTACAGTATCTACGCTGCCACCACTGTACTATCAACAATGTTAGAAAACAGTCCTTACAGTGCCATTCTGCGTCAACACCTCCCAGGTAGACAACCAACGCTCCCAACTGACTGTCGTGGCCGACGTCTCGCACTCGAGAGTCACAATGTCGGTGTCACCAACGGCAGCAACGTTGGCCGTGGCGGCCAACTGAACATCTGTACAACAACCGCATCATACATCAGTAGTGAACCTTCTCATTGTGGCACAAGAGTAGACCCAGAAATAATCATCATAATATTATTTTAGGAGAATGTTAAATTGCACACAGCGGCAGATGAACTGTTAACCACACCCCAAATAAAATATCTGGTATAGTAAAGTACGTATGCATAGCCTATAATACGTTTCCAATTCAAATGTATATCAGTTGTAATTTCTAACTCTCCTTGACGAGGTCGGATACAGGCATTAGGCTATACGATGGTTTATAATTGTCGCACTTTTTTGGCGAATTTTGATAGGACCCTGTCACAGATAATCTATTAATTTTGTCCGATAATTTTACTAAGACTAAATAAAAAATGTGTACATAATAAACATTATAATATATATAATATATATATATATATATATATATATATATATATATATATATATATATATATATATATATATATATATATATATATATATATATATATATATATATATATATATATCAATGGATCCTTCTGTCTTGAGCAGACAATGGTTTGCGCCGTCGTGATTGTCAGTTCTGTTGTGCACATCGCCTAGTGTGGCTTAATAGCCCCACTCTGACATGTCAGTCTCTACGGCACTTGCTGCAGGCGAAGGTCGCCGGCTGAGATGATGCAGGTTTTGCAGACCTCTGCTTTCGCTGGTCCGTCTTCTCAGCCAGTTGCGTAGATCTTTCATGTTGTGCTTTTCTTATGCCATTCCGAACAATCAGCCTCCAACGACCTCGATCGCCACCGGCTTTCTCCCAGCTGTTCGTGTCTATGTCTGCCATCTCCATGTCACGCTTGCAGGTAGCCGAGATATGGGCGGCCAGTAGAATGGGTCCCAGTGACAAGTTTCACCATACAGATCTTTCGGTATACGACCGTCAGCCATCCGATGAATATATCCGAGCCATGTATATATATATATATATATATATATATATATATATATATATATATATATATATATATATATATATATATATATATATATATATATATATATATATATATATATATATATATACTATATCGGTTCGAAACGAGAAACGAGATGACCACAAACTCGAATTGAGGAGCAACCTTTAAACTACCACGTTTCGTAAGGTTTGGTAAGACTTATATGAAGAAGAAGACGAAGTTGATGGCTTATTTATTGGACAATAAATAAGATGTTGCTGAATCTTGACTGAGACGCAGACGCAATGTAAACATGAGAGGGTGTAGTCGATTTGGTAAACGACGACCTCGCCTCGTCGTTCCATACTTACGCACGTCATACGTAGCGAGAAACAAGCACAAGCCTGCGATAGATGCTTGCATTGTTCCTCTTGCGACGTCACGTGTTTCCCAGAATGAACCGCGCGCCGCCAGGTGCGCATTTTTTGTTAGGTGGCTAATGAGGTATTCGCGAAACCCGCCAGATAACGCAATATTTTAATAATAATAATAATAGTAATAAACTTGCTAAAATTTATTTATTTTGCATAGCGCCACATATATTACAGCTTACAGCGCATTACCGCAGAGAATTTGTATAAAATAGTACTAGGTGGTAAACAAAATACTTGTACTATCATACATAAAATGATATATAATATTTCGTTTCCAAGTAATTAAGATGGGAATATATATATATATATATATATATATATATATATATATATATATATATATATATATATATATATATATATATATATATATATATATATATATATATATATATATATATAAAGTGTAATAAAATAGCAATACAACAAATACAATATCATATAATAAAATACGTTCGGTTGAATATAGAACAAATAAATGACTAAGATAAATGTGCACATCTAAAAGTTAAGCTAAATTAATGCGTGCTGCAGTGAACTAATTGACCTATAGACAGAAAACAGTTGTTTTAGGAAAATCGCTGACGTTTTACTGTTATAGATTCATATCTTCGTATAGAAAATGTCGTGCAAATAATAAACTGTGTTGTTCTCTGACTATTCAAGAAATAATACTATTTAAATTGCTTGAAATTGCGGCATTTTTTATTGGTAGGTGAACTATTCAGATTAATAATGCTTTATTCTTATTATGTTGCACAACAGCTTAACACATTGCATTATTTCAAATGTCCCTCCGACAAGCAATACGAATATCACCGCTCTGTTTTAAAAATCTAAATACAATTATGTTGTTCAATAATATATCGTGGCTACCGGCAGCCAGTGAAGTATACACAACAGAGGCATGGCGTTGTCACTCCGTGAGCGGTATAGGATCTATCTCGTGGCTACAGGCAGCCAGTGAAGTATACACAACAGAGGCATGGCGCTGTCACTCCGTGAGCGGTGTAGGATCTATCTCGTGGCTACAGGCAGCCAGTGAAGTATACACAACAGAAGCATGGCGCTGTCACTCCGTGAGCGGTGTAGGATCTATCTCGTGGCTACAGGCAGCCAGTGAAGTATACACAACGGAGGCATGGCGCTGTCACTCCGTGAGCGGTGTAGGATCTATCTCGTGGCTACAGGCAGCCAGTGAAGTATACACAACGGAGGCATGGCGCTGTCACTCCGTGAGCGGTGTAGGATCTATCTTGTGGCTACAGGCAGCCATTGAAGTATACACATCAGAGGCATGGCGCTGTCACTCCGTGAGCGGTGTAGGATCTATCCCGTGGCTACAGGCAGCCAGTGAAGTATACACAACAGAGGCATGGCGCTGTCACTCCGTGAGCGGTGTAATATCTATCTTGTGGCTACAGCCAGCCAGTGAAGTATACACAACAGAGGCATGGCGCTGTCACTCCGTGAGCGGTGTAGGATCTATCTCGAGGCTACAGGCACACAGTGAAGTATACACAACAGAGGCATGGCGCTGTCACTCCGTGAGCGGTGTAGGATCTATCCCGTGGCTACAGCCAGCCAGTGAAGTATACACAACAGAGGCATGGCGCTGTCACTCCGTGAGCGGTGTAGGATCTATCTCGAGGCTACAGGCACACAGTGAAGTATACACAACAGAGGCATGGCGCTGTCACTCCGTGAGCGGTGTAGGATCTATCTCGTGGCTACAGGCAGCCAGTGAAGTATACACAACAGAGGCATGGCGCTGTCACTCCGTGAGCGGTGTAGGATCTATCTCGAGGCTACAGGCACACAGTGAAGTATACACAACAGAGGCATGGCGCTGTCACTCCGTGAGCGGTGTAGGATCTATCTCGAGGCTACAGGCACACAGTGAAGTATACACAACAGAGGCATGGCGCTGTCACTCCGTGAGCGGTGTAGGATCTATCTCGTGGCTACAGGTAGCCAGTGAAGTATACACAACAGAGGCATGGCGCTGTCACTCCGTGAGCGGTGTAGGATATATCTCGAGGCTACAGGCACACAGTGAAGTATACACAACAGAGGCATGGCGCTGTCACTCCGTGAGCGGTGTAGGATCTATCTCGAGGCTACAGGCAGCCAGTGAAGAGTACACAACAGAGGCATGGCGCTGTCACTCCGTGAGCGATGTAGGATCTATCTAGCGGCCGAATTGTGCATTCTCTGAAGTCGAGCGATGTTGTTAACAGTAGTGCCGTGTAGAAGCGAACTGTAGTAGTCAATCCGCAATGTAATAATGGCATTGACCACACCTCGTTTGTCGTTGTTGGGAGATAACAGCTCATTTTATTAGCATGACGGAGGTGGAATGCGCATCAAATGTGTTTCAACGAACTATGAAGTGTTGACATTATAATTAAATTTGTTTAATCTGAATAATTCAACTCAGTTATTATGTTTACGTGGCATACTATGTTTACATGGCATATTATGTTTACATGGCATATTATGTTTACATGGCATATTATGTTTACATGGCATATTATGTTTACATGGCATATTATGTTTACATGGCATACTATGTTTCATGGCATATTATGTTTACATGGCATATTATGTTTACATGGCATATTATGTTTACATGGCATATTATGTTTACATGGCATATTATGTTTACATGGCATATTATGTTTACATGGCATGTTATGTTTACATGGCATGTTATATTTACATGGCATGTTATGTTTACATGGCATGTTATGTTTACATGGCATGTTATATTTACATGGCATGTTATGTTTACATGGCATGTTATGTTTACATGGCATGTTATATTTACATGGCATGTTATGTTTACATGGCACATTGAATGGCAACGTCGATATTCGTAAACAAATAACGTTCACATTGTATTGTGGTTCATTAAGACATATTTTGGCTGGTAAGATGAAGTAGAAGGTGATATTGATGGGGGAAGGAAACATAAATATTAATTGCAAATTGATTAATTAATTAATTCATTAAATTAATAAAATTATGATCATTTCCATTCTAACTAGAATACACATATTAAGTAACTTAAGTATTCTTGTTAACGGCTGATTAACCTCTTGTGATCTGAATACATGGGTTTGTTTGCCAATCCTAAAGTCAATACAATGTAATAAAAGTACAACATAAATTAGACGCTTTAAATGCATGTATTGGCATTATTCGCTAAGTTCTTAGAATACCGATGGACATTTTGTTTTCAATCACACAAACAAGATGGCCGCGCTGCTATCGTTGTCGGTATGTTTTCAATTGGAGGGAATACGGTGTCTGTTTCTCGAGCTGAGTTATGTGCCCACGGGACAAGACTAATAATGACCTCGCCCGTGTGAACGTTACACCTAACAAGACCAAATTAATTATGATGTGGGGGGCTCACTCACACAAAATTATGATGGTAAATGTGCAGCTTGACGTGTCATAATGTGATATGGAAAGATGTGAGATTATGTAAGGTTAACTCTTTACACACACACTAGCCACGCTTGATATGCAAGTGTCAAGTTTATTCAGGCACTGTGTAAGTAGTCATTTACACATGTTAGTAGTTTTTTAAACCTACACAAGTATTTTAGCATCCATCTAGTGTACATGTGGCACACAATAATATGTTATACACACAAACAACCGCTAGTCGTGTATGGCCTGCGACAACGTAATCATTTTATCGTCGCGCCAGATAAAAGGGCCGGAAAACCGTCACGGTCGAGCGAATGCCGTCACGGTCGAGCGGATGCCGTCACGGTCGAGCGGACGCCATGAGAAGGATCGCGTTCCTGGCCTCGCCCAGCTGAAGAACGTATGAGCGCGCCAGCCACGAACGTCATCCGCGCTGTCAGAAAAACTGCGTCCGGTCGGACTAATGCAACGATATGACACAGAAGTCACCAGTCGATGATAACACGGCCGCCATTACTTGGTTCTCTCCACGTTTTACGTAGCTTCCACTCTACCTTGATCACCGTATCTGGTAAGTGGAGCGTCAACTAGGTTAGTCGATTTTACATGTAATTTTTGCAGCTTTCCCTGGTGTCTTCTTTGCGCAGAATTTTGCACCAGACGTTTAGTTAGTTGCTAAGATATTCGTTTCACATATCTGTTTTCTTGAGATTCAATCGACATTATAGGCAGTTGACGACCTGAAATAAGCATGACCTAAATAAATTGTCAAATGCTAGAATAGAACCATTTCCAAACAAATTTATAACAGAGTTGTAAAATTTAAATTTAAGAATAAGGAGGAAGGAGATTATTCTGCTGGAGATGAAATTAAGGCAGAAGGTATTGTGACATGGAGTGATTCTCTCGCACAATATGGAAATATTTGAAAAAGA